>QEOT01007141.1:3725-22982 GCA_003123785.1 Pterocarya stenoptera | reverse complement strand
ATCCGTTGAGAGAGAGTCACTGAGAATGTTTGACACGTGCTGTTCACACGAGTGGGGGTGTGATGGAGGATGAAGTCGTTGGGCCCGGTAATTAGAGCATCGGCATTGGATTGATCAAATTTATCTTTAAATTTTGATGAAAAGTACATATTTTTTATATATCTAAAACCTCCTTATCTATAACTTCACATTGGATTAGTAGTAAAAGTTTTGGACCGTTCGGCTCGTTGAGCTTAAGAAATTGAACAAACTAACTTCAGTTAAAAAAAAAACATTTTTTTTCTCTTAATTTGCCTCTTAATTTATCAACGTACTCTAATTTATTATTTACCTCCCAAATTATCATTTTTTTAAAGTATTTATATCCTCATTTATATTTGAGTTTCGCGGTGTGCCTTAAAAAAATTGAAGCACCAATCATTTTTAACATAGTCGATGATCTGCAATGTGATAGGTGTGTAAAAAAAAAAGCTTATAAATATATTTTCTCTTGAAGATTAATAAGTTCATGTTTGGATGAAAGATGATCTTTGACTGAAAAAATACATTTGATTAAAATGAAATCACCAAAGAACTAAACAAACCTTTGGCAATTTCCATCCCATTTGAACATTTCCGTGTTGAAGGCTGAGTATCAAACAACCAGTCAAACATCAAACTCTCTCTTTATTAGTTATAGTTAAAGGTTCTGCAAATACTGCAAACAAACTACATCTCTCATTATTTATGGCATCCAGAGGATGCAAAGGACATGGGCAGTTTGTGATATCAATGAACTCCTCAGTCAAAAGTCATATTTTCTGCCTTGTGCCTAATGGAATCAAAGAGCGGAGAAGACAGATAACGCTCTCCACAGCTGGGAAAAACCACCTGCATTACAAAAAAAAACCGATTATTAATGGGATTTATCTAGACATGGCACTGGCAAAGCAGAAAACCCACGCAAACAGATGACATAAAGCTTTTTCAAGAGACCACACTCATGCTGGACCTTACTCCATGCACATTTAATCAGAATTAAGTGCCCCACACCATGGGCAGGAACTAAGTACAAAACCAAGTTGGCTAAAGAAGTCTGACTATTTATGCTACTCCTAGGAACACCACTGAAGTATTAAGAGTCAGTCGGCCAAATTCTTTCTGAATTTGGTTAGAGATTATTCTGGTTATATTTCATATTGGACTAAAAGCTTTGGAATCCGTAGTTTTTTCTTGTATTTCATTCAGATATTCAAGACAAAAATGGAACTTCATTCCATGAAGTAACAACTTTGAGCTAGAGATCCATTTAGCAGTCAATCCGGCACACAAGGCCATATCAAACGTGATTTTCTGAACCATTCATCAGAACTCATCACATTATCATAATGCATCAGTTATATGCCATACTGGCTGCACTTAGCTCAAGGATGTAATGAGAGAATTTATGAATCTTAAATGTTCAATCCATATGGAGTCCAAGTCATGTCTGAAAGATCTTCAGAGGGGTGCTGATCTGAAGTCTGAATTAAATCAGCCTCGGCAAACTCTCATAATACAGACAAAATAGAGCAGCAGAGGTTCTATAGCAATTTGGACTAGGCAATTAGACTTACAACAAAGAGTTTTCCAGCATTTTCTGGCCTCTTTGCCAACTTTATTGCAGCAGCCGCTGCAGCACCAGATGAAATCCCCACCTGCAGAAAACATGCCCCCCACATTAAGCACAGAAGTGGGGTATTATAAGAATCTGCACCAAATGACATCACATAAAATAGGAGTTTCTAACAGTGAGGGACTGCGTTTCCTAACAATAGGAGTTTTCTTCTTTTTCTTTTTTTTGATTAATTACTAAAATCTTTCAGCTTACTGCAAAATCTTATATTCCCAAATCTAGATGAAATTGAACTTCAGCAAAGCATTATCCATTTTTGCCAATTAAAATTGCTAAGCTCTCCATGTGATCTGTTTAAAATGAATGAATATTCACATCAATGGATAAATGGAACAAAACTAAGTGCTTCATATGTTCTTTAAAAAGTCAAAAGCTCCAACAATATAAAGGCTATGATCCCCAATTTCAATGGGTTGGATATTTTGAAAATTGAAGCAATCAAAACAATTTCCTACTTCAATTAATTAAACTTTATTATCGTGAACTGTCACTGGATGCAATAATAAAAATATGGTTGTATCAAGTGCCAAATCCGATTCCATTGACTATTATGCTCGATTATGTTCAGCATGCAAATATTATAGTCAGTAGCCAGGGCATGGGCCTTCCTGATCACCTATTGACACCATTCAGGTGAGTAATAATGAAAACAATTAACTTACCAGCAAACCTTCTTTCAAGGCAAGTAGCTTGGCAGTTTCGATCGCTTCCTCACTTGATACCTGAAAAACGTTACCAAAAACATCATGATCCATTGAAAGGAAATCCCTGCCTGAATTTGTAGCTAAAAGAGATCAGAAATATTGCATGCAAACAGTACTACGCACTTGTCACTATGCTCCAACAAGATTCACAAAGAATATACTACACCTGAAAATATTATTAAAAAAGGTCTCCATTCATGAAAACGTACACAGCACATATCATCAGTAACTATCACAAGGATTTGCAACTTTTGTCCACGCCTAGCATGGCATTTTGTCCAAGAAAATAGAACATCCTATTGTCTTCAAGATTCAGATAAAAATACACTCAAATGCAATTATGTTCATGAATACCAAAAATGCAAATAATGAATTTGGCGGTGAGAAAACAACAATAACAATAACAACAAAAACAACAATAGCAAAGATAAACAATGCCTCACAAAGACTTTTCTGAACCTGAACCGAGCATGTTTGGATGTTTATTCAGATTTAAAATGTACCAGAAACTAGCAAGAAAGAACCAGATCTTTAGAGAAAGAACTGTGATCTTTATTACATAAAGAAATAAGAACAACGCAAGCCCCTAAAACCGACTCAAATCTAGATGATATCCCTTGGACTAAGTACAAACTGAAATGAATTTCCGTAATATATAATGTTAAAACAAATCCAATTTTAAAACAAACAAGTGCATAATAGACAATTAAACCAAACTGAAATGAACATTTGCATATCCCCTTATCATGATGCAGTCTGGCCATGCTTATGCTGGATTTTTCACTCAAGAAGTGACAAGTATAACCATATCACAAGCAAATTAGTTCACAGGAGAATCAAAGTGGAGGCCAATAAAATAATTTTCAGACTCACTTGAATAACTTCATCAAGCAGGTTGATGTCCAGAACGATAGGCATAATACCAACACCAATTCCTTGAATCAGATGCTTGCCTATAAGGTGTGCATGCATGTAATATATATAGTTAGAGAACTTACTTTTGGAAATGAAAGAAGATGAAAGCAGCCATCTATATAGAACTAAAGATAACACATAATTAGACAATTAAGGTAACATCTACGCAACCCAAATTTGCTGCATATTTGATTGTCCAAGCATGGGCGACTTCTATCTCCATTAAAGGAAAAGCATCTCATATTAAAAGTGATTTATATTGAAACATACCAGATAAATTGTCTAATTATTTTCAAAGCACAGGTAAATTCTGACTTTACTAGGATTTGTACTTAAATGGATCTGATTTACAAAAGAATGACTTACGATTTTGTTCTCTTTTGATAAGTAAAACAAGCTTTGTTAATTAGCAAAATGGCACTATCAAAGTATACATCAGAAACACCCAAGTAGAACAAGCTTTACTGACCAGGCTTTCCTCCATTCAAGACTGCGCTTTCAACTGGTTCTACCCCATAAACCTATCACATAAACAAAAGAAACATATCAGAAGTCACACCAAATAGGGACATGAGCTATCTCTCTTCCCCTCACATACACATACACAAAAGAACCTTGATCTCCGGGTTTTTCTCCTTGAGGAAACTCCCTGCCCCAGCTACCGTACCCCCAGTCCCTATCCCTGCAACCAGGGCATCAACTGTCCCTCCCGAATCCCTCCATATCTCCGGGCCAGTGGTTTCATAATGGATCTAAAAAAGATTGACAGAACCATCGATTAAGGGTTTCAACAAGCTATCCACGTGACAAGATATCTAACAAAAAAGTTACCTTTGGGTTGGCAGGATTTTCAAATTGATGAAGCAGATAACTATTGGGTATTTTACTGAGTAGCTCATTGGCCTTCTCAAAAACCCCATAAAAACCCTTGGCAGGATCTGTAAGGTACAACTCTGCTCCAAAAGCTTGGGGCACAATTCTTCTCTCAAGACTCATTGAAGCCGGCATGGCAAGTATAAGTTTGTAACCCCTGACTGCAGCAATGAATGCCAACCCAATGCCAGTGTTACCACCAGTAGCCTCAATGAGGACAGTCTTTTGCCGTCATCCAAACATATCAACAATCATAGTATGTTAATCCCACCGTTGCATAATAAGAGCAACATATGTAGCAAAATGACTATATCCTCATACAGTCAAATATGTTTTGGTTAAAGAAAAATGAAAGATAGGAAAAAAAAAAGTTACTCCAATATGAGCATCACCAAACTATCAAACACATCCCTGAAAAATACTCATGGTCTAAATTGTTGAGTCATAATAGAGGGTTAACGTAAGCACAAGTGTAATCAGATTGTATATGGGATAATTAGTGGAACTTGCAAGGCAGGAGAAAGCCACATTGCTGCCCTGGTAAAGAAATTTGAGGAGGGAGATGGGTTGGGATTCAATTTTTTTCTAGAACAAGGCGGTCACAAAGTGAAATCTGTATGTCCAGTCTAAAAACACTCCAGATATGGAGGATTTTCAATACCAACCTTTCCCGGAGTAATCAGACCCTTATCCTCTGCATCTTTAATCATGCTATAAGCAATCCTACAAGCCAAAATCCACAAATGAGTTAGTATCAACTAGATATTCTCGAATGAATCCTTTAGTTGCTAGATCACTCTAGTATTATGCAAAAGACAATCAATACAAAAAAATAACATGATATGCCTGTCTTTAACACTAGAACAGGGCTCCATCAACTCAAGTTTGGCGGCAATACGAGCTACACAGCCATCTACAATATGGTTCAGATATACCATTGGGGTATTTCCAATCAACTGTACAAGAGAAATAATAACATTAGCAAGACTGAATTTGAGAAGAAGCGAAGTGAAAGAAAAAATAGATCTATGACAAGGTAATACTTCAGTAACATCCTTTTTTATTACACACTTGTCCTCCATGTTGTCTTTTGAACGAAACTGCAAACTAATTAAAGAAAAATGTAAAAGAGTCAGAAAAACTGTCAAGATTACGGTCTTGAAAAAATTACTGAGATGTCAAGGGCATATTTTAACAAAATAAAGAAAAACTAAAATAGACAGAACACAAAACATAATCATAGCAAAGAAATTTTAACAAACCAACAGATACTTTTCAGAAATCCCTGGAAACAGTCCAGTTATGTGCAGATTCTTTATACAGATTGTTTAAAGCTCCACTCAAAGAGCACAAATTAATAACCAAAAAGGGTCACAAAACATAAAGGAAAAAAGGAAAGAAGAGTGACAATATTAATGTCAAAGTACTCTATATATTCGAAATGCCCTGATAATGTGGATCTTCAAATGAATAGCCTAACTAAAAAGCCTTAACTTTAAATAAGAATGGTAAGAAGCAGTCTATAAAACAAGGCACAAAACAGGGAAATAGCTAAGAAATTTTCAGTACTCAAACTTCTTCGTATAAAAAGCTCAAGTACTGGTACAGAAGTGTACTTAGGTAGCGCCGTTTTGTTCAGAAATGTAATAAGCTTGCTTATCAATGAGTAATGGTGCAGAACTTAGCGAAAGAATCGCCAGAACCTCAAAAGTTTAATATGACTTTCTGTCACGAGCCAGTGTACACTCAATATAAATAGAGCACAGATGGGAGTGATAACAGAAATGTCGAAGAACCCAATTTCGGAAAGATTCCAATAATGCAGATCTTGAAGAAAAAACACCAAACCCAAATTCCAATATACATCGTCGATATTCAACAACCAACAAATAAAAACAGACCACCTGCACGAATTCTCGCGCACCCCAACTGACACGTGACGGCTTGTTTTATTATAAAAAAAAGAAACATGAAGAAGCAGACGACGAACAGCACTCTGTCTCTATCGTTCCACTTGCTGATTTTTTCCGCACGAAGAAGTTTCCAGATTTTTGCCCCACGTCGCCGATTATTTATCGGCTCTCTGTCTCTCTTGTTCCTCTCCCATACTGATGGCTTTCTTTCTCCTTCCTTCGCTTTCAAACAATGGCCAGCAGCTCTTATTTCACGCCTTTCTCCTTCCCCCTTCGGTTTTCCTTCAGCCATTCGTCACCACATAAATTGATGAACACAAGGCCACAGAAACTTGCAGTTAATCGATAAAGAAAGCATCCATCTTTTTTCTTTGTCACGATGCAATCTGTGCAAATTTATTACTGTGGTGATCTTTTCAGCGGGAGCAAACGGTGTGTTAATGGGATTTAACGGTGGATTGTTACGAATGTGAAATCTGGTCCGGTTGCGGTTTTTTTTTTTTACAAGCCTTTCTCAATTTATCTCATTTCAAATCTTTTAATAATTACAGTTTTATGAAATTTTCATATTAATAAATAAATTTTTCAAATTTTTTAAATTTTAAAATAAAATAATATTAAAAAAAAAGTAGTACTACTATGTCACTTGAACAAGACCGCTTCATATGCCGTCTAGTGCAATTTATACTTTATTTTTATTTACTTTGTACTTTTTATTTCATATATTTTTTAAACATTTTTAAGTATTCTTTTTTAAATATCAATATAGTTACTTCCTTAACTATTAAGAAAAAAAATTAAAAAATAAATAAAATATAAGCGGTCAAAATAAAAGGACAAAATGATGAGGCATACAAGTATTTCTATTAAAAAAATATATTCTAACAATATTTTATTTAACTTTTAACTTTAATCTCAACTCATTTTATCTTATCTCCAAAAACAAACAAGATCTTTTCACAACCCTTCTCGACTCCTCTCATCTAATCTCATTTAATCATTATAATTTTTTAAAATTTTTACACAAAATAAAATAAACAATTTAACTTTTTCAAATTCTAAAACAAAAAATAAAATAAAAAATATATTCTAATAATATTTTATTTAATTTTTAACTTTAATATCATCTCATCTAATTTCATCTACAAAAACAAACGAATTGGTGCAATTGGGTATAGGTTTTGCAAGTGGGGTTTCTTGTTCAGGTTGATGAACAACTTGCGATTGGGTTTGGGTTTTTGCTTGGAGAAAGATGTTATTTTTGTCTTGTACCCTTCATGCATTTTTGCATTTTGGAGATTCAACATCTTGTGTCTTGTGATATCACTGATATGGAGAAAAAACGATTCGTGCGTAATCTTGTTCTATTTTTTTCCCTTATGTTTTTACACAATCCTGTGCAGCACCCTTCTCGCCCAGAACCTCCAAAACCGGATGTATACTTACCATTTGATCGTCATGTTGATGTAAAAGACCCAATTTTATAGTGGCAAGCGAAATCATTCGTGTCGGTGTTGAACCCACACTTCCCACCGGACCCTTCACGAAAAACCATACATTGGCTGAGTTGGAAGAAGAGAGGAAAAATAAGTGCACTGTTAGTAGTAGAGTGTCAAGTTGGTAGCATCTGAAGTAGGAGTAAAAAAAAAAAAAAAAAAAGATCTATTGTGGTATTAGCACAAGTACACACCCATTCAAAGTGAGTGCTAGGAAGATAGTAGTATACTACAAGTCCGTTTGGATATAAATATGAGATGAAACTACTTCATCTCATCTCATTATATCTAAAGGTGTAAATCGGTTGGTTCGGTCTGGTCCGGCCATGGATTAAACATTTTCGGTCCACCATTTTTTCTGAACCGAACACTATAGAGACCGGACTGGTCCCGTCCATTCGATCCGACCTATTTTTTTTCAATAAATTAATAAAAAATATTATTTAAAATACTAAATTAAACTAAGTGACTTATTAATGTAGATTATGTAACAAACTTAATAAAAAAAATTATATGGTCAATGATAATAATTGATATTATATATTAGTTAATTGATAGAATATTAACAAGTGTTAATAACATATTTAAAATTTTATATTGTTAATAGTGATAGGTTAGATGAAGATATATTGTTAATAGTATTAGTTATAAACTTATAGTGATTTAGTAAAGCTTATATAATATATTTAACTATATAATAGTATTAATATTATACTATTAGTATAGTTATATATTAGTATTAGTTATAAACTTATAGTCATTAGTCATTAGTCATAGTGATATTAATAGTTTAATACCATATATAATTATAAACTTATAGTCTTATAGACTTATAATGATTTCTTTATAATTATAGATTATAGTTATAGTGATTTAGTATAGTTATCAATTTATAATTATATAATTATATTGATGTTGTTAACTGTTACTTTATTACTAACTTAGAGAATGTGAATGTATTATAATTTTATCTTGTAAATTGGGATAGGTTAAATGAATATTACATAATTTATTATACAATTATTATATAAAATAATAATTTTTGGGTTTGGTCAGTCCAGTCCGGACCGAACCGATCGGTTTCTCCAGTCCAAACCGACGGTTTTACACCCTTAATCATATCTAATTTTAATTAATAATTTCACTATTACTCACAAATCATCTCAACTCATTTCATCATATTTCACTATCCGAATGGACTTAAGGTTATTACTATTATTGTTATGGATGTGTTTCAACCCCGCTGCCTCGCAATCACCTACAACTAAAGAGTAACGGTTTGGGGGTTCAAGGGAACGCCTTCGATGCCTAAGTCAGTGACTAAGATTACCCTTTAATTCAATAAATTAGATAATCATTACATACCTAGATTCTTCTCTTATATAAAGCCTTTGAATCGCTCTGTTGGTAAATGATAATGGATATATCTTACCATTCAAATTCAAATCAAGAGATGAGGGTTCATCTCTTTAGTAAATTTGAATGATAACCGTTTAGATTCATGTCACCGTTGGATAGTTATCCAGTCGGTAGTGGCTGGGGGTTAGATTCTCTTGATCCCGAGCAGCGCCTTGGGTAATGAAGTAGGCTTAGGGCTCGAGTAAAGGTCTAAGCCCATATTGAATTTAACTGATCGAAATGTCCTATCTAGTTACCCCTTGAAGTCTTATTACGCGTGGCGTGATGAGACTTGAATTTGTGCATTGTTTCGCTTTTCGAGGTGCATGTTAGGATGTCGTTTGGCATTCATACCTCGCATACTTCAACTCAACTCAAATCTTATTTAAAGCTCATTGGGGTCTCAGTTTCCCTCCTCTCTTAAACTCTTGCTCGCTCGCATTTCTTGCTAACTTCTTTGGTTCTTGCTTTCCGTATGGTTAGTCTTTCCTTTTCTTCGTGATTTCTCTTTTTCATTCATGACTTTTTCTTCCAAAGATAAAGTGTTGGTTTCTACTCGCGGCCTTTTACCACCCCATGATTCCTCTCCTTGAGTCGTTGTTGCTCTTCCGGCATCTATATTCGTGGGTTCTCGATGGACTTCAAACGTTTCTTCTTGCAAACTAGAGAAATTAGAATGCTCGAAACAACTATAATATTTCCGATTCTGTTGGTTTGAAGGTACCCACTCCAAATTAGAAAGCTATTGATGCGAAAAGTATGATCGTTTCTATTGCCCTTTATCTTGCCATGTTTACTATAGAGCTTTGATTGCCCTACGTGCGACCAGTCTGTGACGTGTTAGACGTCCTAGAGCTCGCCCCTGCTCAATTGGTACCCAACACCTAGAGAATTTTGATAGCTTGTTGTGTTTTGTGGCGAAGGGTACTAGAACCCGTGGGCGATGACTACCTTGATCTAATAGCCCGTTGTTCGCATAAAAATATATCTGTAAATGCACAGAATTGTAACAAGTAGTAAAGTATTTTAAAGAAAATAGTTATCAAAACCACAGAGAATAATTGTACTATTGAATATTGAAATTGACTAAATTAATTACTATTTAGAAAACTAAAATTTGAATAATAGTTTATCTAAATTAAACTAAAGATACGAACATTAAAATTAAGATTTTAATAATAATAAAAATAAATCTAAAGTGTTTGACTTTATCTAGCAAATCCCAGATAGTTTATTATTCCTTATTATAGAATCCCAATTATCTCAAGTTGATGATAAATATTCCTTAACTATTTAATATTTTCTCTCGAATAATACCAAAAATATCTCCAATTAATAACTCCATATCTCTATGTGAATTTAACTAATTGGAGACTCATTAAGTTCTTTGAATTTTTATTGAAAATCACACTAGTCGCTGTAAAACATATCTGCTTTCGCCCAACTAATGGTGTTTAATCCTATAGCTTTAATCATAAATTACCTCTCGGTCTCATTGCAATCCAAAAAATCGAACACTAGTTAGCTAGAAAATTGTAGGGGTGGGCAGTGGGGCCCCGTCCTTCCTACCCCGCCCTGGCATGGGCGGGTGGGCGGGCTACCCGCACTGCACATGCAAGGGTGGATGGTAGGTTGACCCCAGTAAGGCCCCGCCCCCCGCTCTGCACTCCTCCCATTTTTAATATAAAAAATTATAATTTTTAATATTTATATAAATATATTGTATATAGATATATACAATTAGTTAAAATTTTGAATTCAACTTCAAGTTAATGGATTGCCTTGGCCTCCATTATTATATAAGAGGCCAAGGCAATCCAAAATATAACTCTAATGAGTTTGTATTTTTATAAATGTATAAATTTTAATTTATAATTTAAATTATATTATAATTTGGGTCTAAAAAAAATTTTTAAACCAAAAAATTTTTTTAGACAATGGGTTGAGCGGGGTGTAGTTTCAACCAGTATCTACCATTTTACAGCACTTTTAGGTACGTAACTGATATCGTACTCACTTAGCTCGATAGACCACTTGACTAGTCGTCCTAAGGTGTCCAGCTTCTGTAATACTTTTCTGTAAAGGTGATAAGGTAATTACCTTTATGAATGGGTTTGGAAATATGGCCGTAGTCGCCTTGTTGCTACTACCATGGCGAAGCGATTAATTCAATCTTTGGATAACTGGTTTCAGCTTCTCTTAGAGCCCTACTTACATAGTACACCAGCTTCTGCTCCTTCCCTTCTTCTCGTATCAATGTTGCTGATACTGTATCTGGGGTCACTGCTAGATACAACGACAGTGGCTCTCCTTGCTTCGTGTGACTGAGCAATGGCGGGTTAGTCAAATATTTCTTCAGCTGTGCAAACATCTATTCGCACTTGGCATCCCAATCTTGTGCTTTCTTAAGCACCTAAAAGAAAGGAAACCATTTACCTGTTGATCGGGATACGAACATGTTAAGGGCTGTTATCCTTCCTGCCAGTTTGTGCACTACGTTTAGATTCTTGGGCGACTTCAGATCTATTATTGCTCTAAGTTTTTTGGGCTTTGCTTTGATTCCTATTTTTGACACCATAAATATGAGGAATTTCCATGACTGCACTCCAAAGGCACATTTGGTTGGATTGAGCTTCATCTGATATTGCCGCACAAAGTTTTGAATACCGTACTGGAAGCCGAAACAATGATGTATCTCTCTTTTGATCACTATGGGGTACACAAGCTCTCAATATCTGGAATCTCTCATTGATTTTGCTCCTTCTTCTCTGCTCTATGACTTAATGCTTTGATCGTATCGCAGTAGCCTTCGCATTGTCCTTAGCACCATTGTAGACCCAAATCCTAGCAGCCATACGCACAAAATCAAGGTTGTAGCTATGAGAAAATGGATCGCCATGGTTGGGTCCCGCATCATCGCAATTGCTACGATTTCTCTCACTCTATTCTTTGCATTGGTGTGCCCGATAAAGACACCACCTGGGTCAAACTCCCAGCTAGGTTGTTGGAAGTAAGTCTTGGGGTTTGCGTTGTGGAGAAGGAGGTCCTACAGAAAGGGGGCTATGGATTCAGATGAGGGTTTAGGATTGTGGTGTTGTCTAAAACAGATGTTGGGAGATTTGAGTGGTAGAGCTAATTTCTCTACAATGCGAGAGCTAGGAAGAGAGGTTTTACTTGGTATTCGGCAAGGTCATTCTTGCCTGGGCCATCGTCGACCCTTACATTTTTTTCTATCTTTGTAATCGTTGTTTCTTGTTTTTCGTCTTCTTCATCCAACATCGCATCAAGTTGACGTTCCAGATAGGTGAAATCTTCATTAAAGTTATTCCTAAAATCTTCAAAGTTGTTCCTGACATCTTTGAATGTCTACAGAATAACTTCGCAACATTGTTGTGATTGTTCGGCCAACTGTTTGATATTGATTAAGGATGAGATAATTTCTTCCATTCCCATAAATTGATGAAGAAGCTACCAAGAAAAGGCTGGCTCTAGATACCATTTGTAACAAACCCAATAGATTGATAGTAAATAAAAATGAAATATCTCACTTCGAAGGTAAGAAAACCTCCAAAGAATTCAGAAGGAAAAAGAAGATGATGAAGAAAAGTTCTATTACTTTTGATTGAAAACAAACCAGAGCCTTAGGCTCGTTACTTAAACCTGAAGACCCTTACTAGGCCCAAATAGCAAACAACAACGAACTATTAATTCCTCTTAAGGGCTCAAAGCCCATTACCAGCTACAACTAGCAATCCAGATAAATAGCAAAATATAGACTATAGAAAAAGATTTATAAAAGAAAGCTATGAAGTGGTTCATGGCCCTATTGTCGTTGTCAAATGGGTTGGCTCGTGTAAATAGAAGTGTAACAGAGACCTACGTTGTCCCTTCTTTCTTCTATGATGCCCTCTGTTCTCCTTGAGAAGCACTAGCATTGGTTTCTCTGTATGTATCTTCAAAATCACATCTTTTAAAGATTGATTTTGCATATCAAGAAAAACTTACATATTAGATTATGCATTTTTGAACCAAATGACAATATTTTTTTTTATTTGTATCCTAAAATTATTTTTTTATATATTTTATAATTAGCATCCATTTTGTATTATCAACTTAATAAAAATATCATGCATTCAAATCATCTTAATATAAATTTTACAAAGTCGATTTAATAGATAGGAGAGAGAAAAAATAGTAAAATAATATTTGAAGAATGATTAGTATTTCTTTAAATTTAAAGAAATATTATTTATAACTATGTAAAATTTAGAAATGAATAAGCTTATGTAGATAAATTTAAAGAGATATTATTCAAATTTAAAGATAAAGATAACGATCCATAAGCCAATGCTTCGATCTGCCACAAATCCTTTTATTCATGAGTGGAAGTCGGCTGCTCTCAAAGTTAAGGATGCTTTTTAGGTTTTTAGATTTTCACAAAAATGCCTTCAATTACGTATTATTACAAAATTGCCCTTTAATCCATTTCTATGCAGCTTCAATTTCGTAAAGCATATTGAATACTTATTTTAAAGAGAAATGATATTTGCAGTTGTAAGTGTATAAGTATCGTATAATTATATTAATAAATAAATAAATATGGAACTTATATAAAAATAATAATAATTAATTTTTTTCATAGTAAACTTACTTTTTTTCACACTCCATTATTACATATAGAATTACTCTTTTTTAAAATGCTTATATGTTTCTGTCCCTGGGTATGTAAGCATGGCTGAATGCCTTTCNCATAATAAACTTACTTTTTTTCACACTCCATTATTACATATAGAATTACTCTTTTTTAAAATGCTTATATGTTTCTGTCCCTGGGTATGTAAGCATGGCTGAATGCCTTTCTTTTTTCTTTTTTCTTTTTTTTTTTAAACTAGTGTTACGGTGGGCATAATGACTCTTTTATTGGGCTTGAATTAAGTATTATGAAAATTTTATTAAGCTGGATTTAGTTTATTTTCTTTAGCCCAAAAATCATATTTTTACAGAAATCTTATTTTTTTTCCTTATAGAAAGTAATTAAGGAATTTAAACTACATTAGTTATTATTAATTTTACAATTTAATTTCAATAGTAAATAGTAAGTGTTTAACCTTTTATTTTAAACACTTAAAATTTATTGTTTGAAATGAATCTTTAATGTTATTATTATAGATTTGAATATATTTAGGCTATTAAAGTTTTAAATTTAAAATAAAGAAGCATGTTAAGAATATTTGAATAATATTAGTATTTATTAGATTTCTTGCAAAAATTTAATAATTATGTTAATTATAGGAAAGAATAGCTATTTTAAGAATTGAGGTTTTTATGACTTATTTTATTAGAATTTAAAATAGCTCAAGTATTCTACTAAATTATAATATGTTATTAGTAATTAAGTAATTTAAAATATTAGGATTCATTGATTATGATATTTAACAAAAGATTTATTTGACTATTTTCTAAATTATGCATTTAATTAAGTAGGATATTAGTACATGTTGTTCCTAAACAGATTTAGTGATATTTAATACTGCGTATAGGTGACGAGCTACGAAGTGAGATTCCAGAAGAAGCGCAGCGAGGTAAGTAATTTGATCACAAATTAGGATCATCACAGTTCAGCTTATATAAAAGTATTATTAGCGTCAGTTCTTTGACAACTAATTTTATGTACCACTCATGTCATATGCAAGTATGTCACCAAGCACAACATATGATCATGTCATTCAGCATTATGTTCAAATTAAAAAATGTATAGTATTTATATCAGTATGTAAATCATGCATCTCACGTCGCATAAGACATGTAAGATATCTTAAGTTTAAGTGCAAAATAAGATTAGATCAGTTTAATTAGATGGTCATTCAGATGCATAGTACCAATATAGTTTCACGGTGGATGTACAAAACACGGACTCAAGCGTGATCCACCATAATATTCTAGAATACTATCAGCAGCTCCCATTGCAGCCGGAGGATGTGGGGCTGGTGGACAATCTCGTACACATGGTTAAGTGTGTTGGTCGGTCAAACTAGTCAGTTAATGCAGATAAATCTGTCATGCATAGCACAAGCATAACCATGAACAATCGTGAATTTTAATCTCTCAGCATAAAAACTTTTATGAAAACCTTAAGTGTATTATATTTACATTGTGATGGATTTCTTGTTGAGTCTTCGACTCATTTTTGTTTATTTCATGTTTTTAACAACCCAGGTGAGGATGATAAACACAAGCAGACAGGCCAAGATTAGAAGGAGCAGACGTTTTAATTTCTGACTTCCTAGAATAAAATTTGCGTTTCTAATAAAGATTTTATTTAGTTTATCCATTTAAGATTTTTAGAAGACATTTTTTTTTAATTTATGAAATAAATGTTAATTTCATGTTATTAAATATGAGATCTCTTACCGGGTTTATTTTATGAAAAATACATGACTTTCCTAACCTATAGGAAGAGAGTGTTACAAGGGAGGGGAGATTATCTTAAAGAAGTTCATGCAAAATTACGATAGTGCCCATGAAACAACATTAATTATAATATTATAGGCTAAGAACTTGATGGCATATGATTCAATTTTCTAAATAAAAAATTTGGGTTTAAAACCCTCCACCCTTTCTATATATATATATAATTATAATATTAATTGTATAGAAATACAAAAGTATGAGTAATTTTGATAATGAATAATAATTTGTACAAATTTCAAATAGACAATTTTTTTTTTAAAAAAAAAAGTTAATCTGACCATGAAAAGTGTAAAAAAAAAAAATTGTTTGTTTTAGTAGATCTACTTTTTTACAAATGACTTACGTGAAACTTGTCTATTTAAAACTTATACCATCAACACTTAGCACTCATATGAGACATATCACCACCCACCCTTATCTATCATAGTATCACACCTTATAAGTTATTTAGGCATATAATTATACTTGATATTTGTGGAGAAGCCAAAGGTTAGTGTTTGGTGGGGGGCAAAATCTAATTAAAATAGTTTGATATTATACTATTTTGCCAGAAAATTCTCTTACTTTAATTAAAAAAAAAAAACCATTACAACGGTCTATCAATATAATTTCATAAGATTCAGCATTAAGGTCAAACTCCTTCCTATAAATCCAAAGTGAAGTATGGTATGGCAGATCTCTCCACTTTTCTTTCCCCTTTGAAAATTTATTTATTTTTTCATTTTTTTGTTTAAGGTCCTACCACACCGAAACTATCGAAACATTGAAATTACCTATAACGAGAAAAAATTTCGTAACTTTCTTTAGGGAGGCATTGGGGAGGAAACTAAGTTCCATCTTATTGGTTAAGATAAAGATTGTTCACCAATACTATGTGGTGGGTTGGGGGTGCGTAATGTAAGGATTTTCAACAAAGCACTTTTAGAGATAGAGATATCGATCATAGGGAAGGGGAGGGCTTAAGGAGAGAAGTCATAAGTCTAAGTATAGGAGTATTCCAGGGGTTGGTGTTCTAATGAAGTTAAGGGGACACATGGAGTGAGATTGTGGAAAAACATAAGAGCTAAATGAGGAAGATTCTCACAGTTTTTCAAATTTGCAATTGGAAGAGGTAATAGGGTTTATTTTTGGCATATATCTGGTGTGGTGAAAGGGCTCTAAAGCAGGTATTTCCTATGCTCTACCAAATTTTTTGTGACAAAGAGGTTGTTTTGGCTTATTTATTGGTACTAATAGTGTTGTCTATTGGAATGTGAGTTTTTCGAGAGAGACTCAAGATTGGGAGTTGGATATGTTTGATAATTTATTTGACTTGTTATATGCAATGTCGATTGGTAATGAGATAAAGTATGATGTAGAATCTAAGTGGAAATAAAAACATTTCGCCTTCTATAATGCTCTCTTGGGATTTCTAATGATCATAGCTTTTCCTGCATGGCTATCTAGAAGTGCAAGGTACCTCCCGAGATTGCTTTCTTTGTATAGACTGTATCTCTTGGGCAGATTCTCACCTCGGATAATCTAAGAAAATGTGGTCTCATCATTTCATATTAATGTTTTATGTGCAAGAGAGATGTGGAATTAGTAGAAAATCTTTTGTTACATTATGAGGTGGCCCGGTGTTTATGGAATGAGATCTTTAATCAGAACGGAGTGGAATGGGTTATGCCTAGAAGAGTTATGGATATTATATGCTGCTGGACAGGAATTAGGGGAAATGCCCACATCGTTGTAGTGTGGAAAATGATCCCTCATTGCATTATGCAGTGCTTGTGACAAGAGAGAAACAACAAGTGCTTTGAAGACATGGAGTGTTCTTTGGATGAGTTGAAGCAATTTTTTTACAATACTTTACTCTCTTGGGCTTCGGCCATTACTTGTAATTCGGACAATATTCATGATTTGCATGTATCTCTCACTAGTGCTTAGATGTAATTAGGCATGTTCTTTGTATACTACCGGTGACTTAGGCGATGCCTCTTATATCAATAAAACTTTATTATTACTGCTATACACCGTTAGGAAGGCTTTCTTCAGGGCCTTGTCTTCACATCATGAATCATACCACAATCTAATCCTAGAAAAACGTTACCCACCTCAAGTCTAGTATTACTAAAGGAAACCCTCATCCTCATGATATTTTTCTATAGGGAATTCATATTAAGCTATCATTCCTTACTTGATGCTCTCTAACAATAGAATATGTTTTCTTTTTATTTTTTACTCGTCTTTTTCTATTTTATGAATCATGATCAAGTTGCTGCTTACATCACCTTTACATTACTTTATCATTTTACATCAATCAATATTGCAAATAACGACAAATTGTAAGATTATAAAGCATCACTTTATTATAGGCCATCCCGCAAGACAAAATGCCAGAGAATATGCTAGATCCTGTTTTTCTCAAAGCAGAAATAACCATCTTCAATGTGAAATATTCTTAGTTACGTACATTTTTGAGAGCTGATGGAGCAACGGCGTCATGGGTTTTGAGCTTTTGCAGACATGAAAGACCAATTACACTCAGCTTCAAGGTTCTGACCTCACAAGCCATTAAAAAGATTCGTAGAATGTCTTCATTATGCACTATTTCACTGGGAATTGATAATGAACGAAGCTGAAAAGAATAGAGGAGATAGCTCTCAAAAGTCAGCCCCAGACAACATTCGACTGAATGACAATGAACTGGGACATCTTTACGCAAATTCGAAATCTCAACACAAGAAGAAAAGCAGCTACAATTTCCTATCCATGATACAAATATCAAGAATCAGTACTCAATGGATCTAGCTTTCATGACTTTCTTGTATCATTTTCTAGCTCCCAACTCGTAACTAGGTGTTCTCTTCCATATACTATTTGTGTACTTGGCCAATGCCTACTTACTAGATTCAATAAATTTTTATTTTACTTATAAAAAAATATGTAAGTTCAAGATCACCTCCCGATGTATACGTCCCCCATCTCAAAATTCCAATGTCGTTTTCTTATACTCTAATTCCAACAACATCGGTTTTTTTTTTTTTTTATTATTAGATAAAACACCTATTCACTCGTACTGAAAAGAACAGGACTTGTACAAAAGAATTCTAACAACTCCAATATTTCATTCCGATTACTAAAAATCCAAATAAAAAGAATTTTCAGCAACTTGCATACGTCCGGATACAAATGCCAATATACAAAACGCATTAAAGCATAACAATACATGCAAGAATAGATATAAGAATGAATGAATGACTCTGAAGAGATCTGCGACCTTCAAGATGGCATGCTCGGCCCCGTCTTTAACAGCAGGGTAGCGAAGGAGAGCTTCAGCGGAGAGAGCACGGAGATCTAATTCCAAGGCCGCCATGAAATCCATCTCTGAAGCTCTCCGGTATCTGTTATGATCTCACATCGACTAAGTATAGAATTAGTTAGTGGTTTATAAGTCCCTATGCACCCTTTCTCTGTAAGTTAATTTTTAAGGGTGAGTTCTACCTAGTGGGTTCATAACAAATGGTATCAGAGTCACCCCACATCTAAGGTCATGTTGCGACAGTTGCAATTGTGCGGCATGGAGCTAATGCCGACATAGCAGTGTTCGTTCAAGGCTAGGAAAGACCTAGCGCACAGCTAACCCGTGTGAGCGCCGGGACCGTCGTGGACGTTAGCTGTGGAGCGTGGTGGTTCTTACGATCTCACATCGACTAACTATGAGATTATTTGGTGGTTTATAAGTCCCTAGGGACCCTTTCCTTGTAAGTCGATTTTCAAGGATAAGTTCTACCTAGTGAATTCATAATAGTATCATATAAATTAGTCGAATGACTGAATTCTAGGATTAG
>QEOT01007139.1:50553-107232 GCA_003123785.1 Pterocarya stenoptera | reverse complement strand
CGATCAGACTGTGGATCCAATACTCGAAGCTGATGGCTCTTATATATAAAACTAATTATTAATTTATTGCTATGGTAAAATATTATATATATAATTAAATTAATGATGATATTCCACTGCTCCCAGCTCGCTGGAGCTACCGCTTGCGTTTGTTTTTATTTTTATATTATTTTTTTTATTTTATGATTAAAAAAATATTTTTTTAATAATATTGTATTTTTCAAAAAAATATATATTTAAAAGTGTTAAAAAATACATATAAAAAAAAAGTTAAAAGACAAAACACACCAAAATAATTAGAGTAGTTTCCTGTAGTGGCTGTCTTATTTTTCTGTAATCTTTAAGGAAAATAATACTCTCACCACTGATTTATACATCGTTAAAATTTTTTCTTTTATTTTTTTAATTTTTCTTTTTATTTAATGATTAATGAAATATTTTTTAATAATATTATGATTTTTTTCTTTTTTTAAAATATTTAAAAATATTAAAAAATACATATAAAAAAATAGAATAAAAAAGAGCAACTATGCCTAGCGATAGCTCCGGCGGGAGCTGAAAAAGGTGGACGTAGCATTGTCCTTAAATTAATATATCATCCCTGGCTTGCATGGATTAGTAGTGACGGCAGCTGGGTGATTGGACTCCTCGTGTCTGTCTCTGCTGCAGTTTAATTAGGTCATCATTTCATTATCAAATATATTTTGGTTTCCTGCATTTCACATTGCATAAGGCAACTGTATGCGATCACTTGGTTATGATCATATCATGGGAGTAATTTCTTGGTTTTTCAAGGAACATATAGATAATTAGCTGGCAAGCATGCAAACGAACGATCGATGTTCCATATCTTTAAACAGAAAGTGGAGAAAATTCGGCCGCTATTGGTTTAGATATCAGTTATAAACTTTAATTTAAAGTTTCTAAGGATACTATTGAGAGATACCATTTTGTTGGATTTGTGGAGTACTCTAGTTCATGAGTTGAGAAAATATCAAACAGAAAGTTTGCTCAACAATCACGCGATGAGTCATTTGAGTGAAGCTCAGACAGAGAGTTCACTCAACAAACATCTCAAGCGAATGTTGGATAGAGAGTTCGATCAAAGCGTGCTTGACACTCCTCTCAAGCAAATAACTACAAAATTACCACCTTATGGTTTTTTCGCGCCGTACATATATATGTATTGTTTAAAGCACATAACCGGGACTTGAGGAATAGAAAATGACAAAAGAGGAAAAACATAGAGATAGAGAGCCTTTGAGAGAGAAAGTGAGGGAGAGACATTGTATTATTCCATAGTATTCATACTTTCTTCTGAATAAAATCCTCTGCAGATTCGTGGACGTAGACATATTGTCGAACCATGTAAATTTTGCATCGGTTATTAATTGATTGTTTATTTTTTTCGTTGTCTGTTACTTGTCAATAGCATCGTTTGTTTATGTTAAGTTTTGAGTTTTGAGCATAAAGAAGTGCCCTCGTTGTATCCTTGCTAAATTTGAGATTGGAAGGTTGTATTTGAATCTATTGAATAATTCATGTTGTTGGTTGTTGTTATGTTTGTATATATAGTTCTTATTGGGATTGTCACCATGGGGAAAGGGAAAGAAGCACATCTCCCCTAACATTATCAAGCTCAAATCTACCAACACAAGTACATTATATTGTTGAAAAATTATTTTAGAATGTGTTGAATTGATGTTTATTACCAGAATGCAGCAACCTTGGGTTATTTACCATGATTGTTTATATGTTAGAACATACCAAGAACTTGTCCAAACTTCGCAAATTACATGCACGATTACTATGGACCAATGCCTACGTGGTCACCGCATTTTGTGCCATGTCCAGATGGCAACCTATATCCAAGCCACATCCAGGTGATGCAAATTAATTGCTTTTTTCTGTTTTAGGTTTTTGCAATAGAATTATTTGAACATTTAATTGCAATTTTTTGTGGTTTAAGCATAATGTTGTTTACCCATTTAAATATGGAATGGGTCCTCTGACTCCTTTCACCACTACAAGTTCTGCGACAAGCGCAAAATTTGTTGAAGAAAGTAAAGAGGCTACACTTGATTATAGGAAAATTGAAGCGTCACATACCTCCTCTAGAGTTGTTGAAAAAAGTGAAGAGGCTATAATCATCAATTCTAGGGAAATCGACAATGCTAGTGCCGGGACACCTCAGATAGTGCAGATTGATGGAGGTGATATGATTGAGGAGCCAAAGTCGGGGATGAAGTTTAATTCTTTTAAATAATTAATGACTTATAATAAACGATTTGCTAATCAATGTAGTTTTGGGGTGTGTCAAATATGTCACCATTAGTTGTGCTCGTGGTGGGAAGGCCTGAAATAGGATGTCGAATGTCACCAGATCACGTCCGACAAGAAAGATGAACTATAATCCCTGATCATTTTACACATACAAGGAAATGTTAAATGTACATAATATTAAGAATGAGACTATGAACACATATATTAAACGTTTTACAAAGGCTATAGTCACCTCTATGTTGTACTTTGGACACCTTAAGAATGGTTGTCTTGGATTTCTTGCAATATTTGAGTATCTCAATGTAACTTTAAAATCATAGAAGCACACCAGTTGACTCAAAGCATGTTTAACAAATGATGAACAAAACATTGATGATAATGACATTCTAACCAAAAGCACATTCACAATGCAGTTGATAATCAAACAACAGGAAAAAAAAAATTCTAATTGGAACAAATTGAGCATAGGAAATACAAATAGCATTATTAAGACATTTCAATATTTTACGTACTCACATTCCGAGAATATTAAAAAAAAAAACTAATAGATATTTTACAAACCATCAATTGCACCCAGAAATTTAAACAGAACGTGGCACATTGTGAGCTCACAACAATCCAAGAATATAAACATATCAACAATCTAAATGTGACGTTTACTCAAAATCCAAGAATCTAAATAGAAAAAATAAAAAAACAAAACAATACTAAAAAAATCCATAACAATCCATAAATTTAAATAGAACGTGGCACAACGTGGGTCCATAACAATGCAAGAATATAAACAAAACAATCTAAATGTGACGTTTACTCACAATCCAAGATTCTAAATAGACTAAAAAATTCACAACAATCCACAAATTCAAACAAAACGTGGCACAATGTGAGTCCAAAACAACTCAAGAATATAAACAGAATAATCTAACCTAGGTTCAATCAAAACATGCAAAAAATGGATGCCATCGAAGTCATTCAATAAATTAAAACACAAAAATCAACACCGAATCCATATATAATTTCAACCAAATGAAATTAAATTACAAAGTTCTACGCCACCTAGGGTTGAAGAAATGATATTAAGGTGACAATCCAAACCAAAAAGAAAAAAAAAAATTCAACTTCTCATGGGCACTTGCAAAAGAACTGCTTTACTTCAAAGATCCTACACACTCAAACCTACAAATGAAACAATGAATCATTAGATGTGAGGTGTGCAACTTTTAAGAGTAATCATATAAATCAGAGAGCTTATTAGATTACTGGTCTTCGTTACTTTTAAGAGTTGAGTGAGAGAACTTACCAAGCTTTTAACTTCTCGGCCAATCATCTGCCAAGTGCCCATTCAAGATGAAGGAGAAGGGGAAGGCCAAGAACAAGAAGGAGACGATGTCGTTCAGTGATGGTTAGGGTTTTGAGATGAAGGAAAATGAAAGAGAATGGGCTAGGTTAAGGTTAGGGTTTCGGGATGAAGGGGAAGGGATTAAGTTAGGTTTCAGGATGAAGGAGAAGGGGCTAGGTTAGGGTTAGGGTAAGAGTTAGGGTTTTAGGATGAAGAAGAAGGGGCCTTGGCGAGATGGAGAAGATTCAAAGGAGAAAACGAAGGCTCGAATGTTGGAGAAAACCCGAAAGGTTGGTATGAAGGAGAAAGGGGCCTGGAGAGGGGGAAAACGAATGGGAAAAGGAGATAGGGGAGAACGAAGGGGAGAAGGAGAATAGTCGGAGAATGAATGGGAAAAGGAGATGGGAGAAAACAAAGGGAGAATGACTTTGAAAACGCACGAAGGATTTTGAAACGGTGTGTTTTGTTTAATTCCGAATGAAATGAGCCGTTTTATTCTTTCTACATGGACACCGCTTGCGCGGCAGTTTCCCTATCCGACTACAAGAAGAATTTTTTATTTGGAAATAGTACCCTAAACTATTGTAACATCTTGTAAATTGACAACTTATATCACTCATGAAACTATTATCCCTTACCCCCAAAAGACAAAAGCCTCGCACAATATTTGAGCAATCACTCTAGCAAGTAATAGGATTGAAAAGTAATGTTGGACATAGATCCAATGTTTATAAGTTTTGTATATACCTTTTGGAAAAAATGAGACAAAAAACAAATTTGTGGGTGGGTCTCCTTTATTTTAAGCGTGCTTGTACAAATCATTTTTCATAAATAAATTCAAAAACTTAAGTTGATAAAACAAATGTACAGTTATTTTTTTTAATTAAATTTTAACATTCCCTCGTGATTGGTCTAAACTCTAGGCTTCCCTTTAAGAAGTGGGCCAAGACGTAAATATTTTAATTATATGATATGAAATGTGAAGTCTATATATATATAGCTCAAACTCATTCTTTCATACCATATTAACTCACTACTTATACTAAAAAATTTTAATAATGAGAATATGTATTTAATTATTTATGTTATATGTTAATATTGACCAATACCGAATTACAGTTTTTTAGTGTTACATAAATGTACTGTAAATATGGTAGTTTTTTTTATTTTATGTTAAAAAGAAAAAGAAAAAGAAACGATCATTACAAAACTGAAATAGGAACTTGTATCGAAAAGTGGTGCCTCTTTCATTTTCCTCCATGCTGAAGACGAGTAAAGGAATGGTGAGTTCGGAATTCCTTTTACCTTTTAGTTCAAAGCCCATAGTAATTAATTGCTAAATAAATGGCTTGTTTTTA
Source organism: Pterocarya stenoptera (assembly GCA_003123785.1). NCBI lineage: Eukaryota > Viridiplantae > Streptophyta > Magnoliopsida > Fagales > Juglandaceae > Pterocarya > Pterocarya stenoptera. The sequence goes on along the minus strand of QEOT01007139.1, from coordinate 102,252 downwards.
TTTCTCAGACCCTATTTAATGCTTTTTGCGTTTTTTCTTGGAGAGGTTTTTTTATGTTAGCTTTGTTGACAAACCAATGAAATTCAAGTTATGCCAAGTGCCATATATATAGATATTCATGTGAATTTATTTTTAAAAAAAAAATTATTCTTAATTCGATATGAAAGCAAAATATTTATATGACATAATTGAAAATAAATTTTAAATTTTAAATCTTACAAATGACATTTGACCATTTAAATGGTGTGATGGTGTGATCTATATACCAGCTGGCAGCTTGATAATAGAATAACTTATTTACTAATATATAAATAATTATATTTGAAGAAACTAAAGTTTAAAGGAAAGAGCTGAAAAGAGTAAAGATGAGTGCACCCCTATAAAACAGCAAAAGAGATTTGAAATTGGGAATAAGCAATTTATTACTAATTAGAAGAAATGAGAATTTCAGTTTTTAAAAAGGGAAAATTGATACGCATACATGAACTTTTTTCACAATTCAATTTTAAATGAGGAATATTTTTGTAAAATAATTTATAAAATGACGTCGTTTTACATAAACATCATCAATTTAAAATATAGTTATATAAATTACTGTAAAAAGGATTTTCTAGGTATCATTAATTTTATAAAGATGATTAATGTTTTAAAAATGGGTTTATAACAGAGTGTGATCATTCTTAAAATATTTTTTTAAGATTTTTTTACACATGATGTCACTCAATTATTGATGTTGATGTGGTGTGACGTTTAACTTAACAAAATGATCAAATTGGTTCAAGTTAGAAAAATATATTTATATATATATATATATAGAGAGAGAGAGAGAGAGAGCAACTAGAAGTTCTGTTTTGTGAAATATTATAAGAAGCTTGGAAATGAAATCTTCTCATGCATGTAGAGCTTATATTAATCCACATTTATTCACAAAGTTTTTGGGTGTGTCCTTCGCAAATAAGCTTTAGCAGTTAGTCCGTATGCTTCAGAGGAAATTGCGTCAATTGAGGTTCTCCAAAATTTCACCTATGATCTGTCCTCATGAAATATCTTAAAACTACTGCATACGTTTGCTTCTAAATCGACTGATGTGCATACTTAAACCCTTCTGTTTTGCTTTCCCACAAAGAATAACGGTTGAGAAAGTTACATTGGAACAATGTCATAATCCCATCTATATATATATATATATATAAATATATATATTTATATATATGCATGCCTCTATATATTATTATCATTATTATTGCCTACATCAAACCATACGTGATCAATTAGAGGTAAAAAAAAAACTAAATTTGGTCAATTTAGAATTTGACTATATCATTTGGATACAGAGGCGAGATGAACCATTTTATCTCATCGCATCTCATATCATCTAATTAAAACTAATGATCTCACTACTATTTAGAAATCATCTCAACTCATTCCATCTCATTTCACTATTCAAACGAATGTTTTAGCCCGATGATCTAGGAGATTGGATGCCTTTGCAAATATATACGATGAGTATTTCTACTTGCAAGTCATTGTGAAGGACATACACTCCACAGCGCTGGCATGTCGATCCTTGATTTATAAGATAAGTTTCAATTTTAAATTTGAAGTTTTCCAATCTGATGTCTCAATAGTATAAAGAGAATTTGTCCTATATATTGACTTGAAAATAAAACTTTTAATTCGTCAAGTAATCAAGCTAGGCTGCCATCCAATAATGACCGTTGGATGTGCTACCTAGCACAAACTTGCTTTTTTATTTTTTTTCTTCTTTTTTTTCTATTTTTTTAATATTTTTAAAAAATAAAAAAATATCTCAATGCGCTAAAAGTCACTTCCTTAATCATTAAGTTAAAACAATTAAAAATATATAAATACACGAGCTGTCAAAGTGAGGGGCAAAACTAACATTTTCCTATTCATTCATGTTTTTCACTGTGCTTGATATATCAAAGAGGGTGCTCTTTCTTATCCTTGGGTTTTCTTTGTTAGTTTTTTTTTTTCCCTCGAACCGTTGCTGCCAAAACATGGAAGTAGGTCAAAATCACTTCTGTTAAAGCTTAAGAACCATAACATCATACAAAGAAAAAGTTTTGACTTGAACAGAAAGGAGGTCAAAAGAAATTTGATTGTCTTTGACACCACTCCTCTAAAGTTGTTCTAACAACTGGTCCTACTACTTATATGCATTAAAATATAGTCATAGAAGCTCTTCTGGTCATTTTCTCTTCTGTTCATATGAACCTTTCTCCAAGTAAACTTTTGTCACCCACTCAACCAATCACCCTTTCTTCATATCCGTATATAAACACCTTTTGAAAGTCTCTTTTGAGGCATGCAGACTCAAGTGTAAGGGAAAAAGAACAGTACACTTGGGGGAGTTTCAGGTTAAAGACACAGAAACTAAAATGGGTGTTTCTATTGATCTTTCCTCACCAGCATTTTCAGGAGTCTTTCTGTTCACATTGATGACTTTTTGTCTCATTCCTGAGCTCACAATTGCAGGCGTTACCAGACACTACAAGTTTGATGTATGTTTTTCATAACTCGGCACCTAATTTATTATGAATAGTAATGCTATTTATCATCCTGTACGACTATCATCCTTCCATCATTATCTGACATCATATCATTTGGTGTCGTATCAAATGATTGAGAAAAAAAGTTACTTTTTATCAATCTGTCAATCATTTGATACCACGTCAGAAAGATGATAACCGAATGATGGTTAGAGATAAAAATAGTACTTGTGAATTATGAAAGCAAATCTTGAAGTTTGCACTTTCCATGAAACAAAAATGGAAAATCTTTTTTTTTTTTTTTTTTTTCTTCTTTTAACACTTACGTTAATTTAAAGGTCAAACTACAAAATGTAACACGACTGTGCCACACAAAGAGCATGGTAACAATAAATGGGCAGTTTCCTGGGCCTCGCATTGTGGCTAGAGAGGGTGACCAGCTTCTTATCAAAGTGGTTAACCATGTCCGGAACAACATCACCATTCATTGGTAATCATGAGATTGTACCCATATTTTATGCATCATTACAAAAATATGTAACTTTCATGCTTATTAATTCTAATTCCATTTTCTAATCTGCAATTATCACAAACTTATCTAAAACAGGCATGGGATTCGACAGCTTCAAACAGGGTGGGCCGATGGACCTGCATATGTGACTCAATGTCCCATACAAAATAGCCACAGCTATGTGTATAACTTCACCATTGTTGGTCAGAGAGGTACCCTTTTCTGGCATGCCCATATATCATGGCTAAGGTCAACTGTCTATGGCCCTCTCATCATTCTTCCCAAGCGTGGTGTTCCTTACCCATTTGCCCAACCCTACAAGGAAGTTCCCATTATCTTTGGTAAGCTAGACAACAAGTTTATAAGTCTCTTTTTTGAGAAAAAAATCTATTTGCAGGCATTGTTTTTATACACTCAATACAATATTACTGAAATAAGTCCCACAACGATGAAAAAGTATTGGATTTTTTAAATTTTTTATAACTATAGTGAGACGGAAATGCAAACTTTGACCCCAAAAAATTTTCAGGGGAGTGGTGGAATGCAGATCCTGAGGCAGTGATTAACCAAGCCATGCAAACAGGAGGTGGCCCAAATGTCTCTGACGCCTATACTATCAATGGACTTCCAGGGCCACTATATAACTGCTCTGCTAGAGGTATCAAATGTTAAAAATGGAACATTTTCAAATGTTCCTCTTTCAAAACTGATATATGCATCAACTTAATTGGCAAGCATTTGACAGTTTTAAGTATAAATGCATGGTTTTTGGCAGATGCATTCAAATTGAAGGTGAAGCCCGGAAAGACTTACCTTCTTCGGTTAATCAACGCGGCACTCAATGACGAGCTCTTTTTCAGCATTGCAAACCATACCCTCACAGTTGTTGAAGCTGATGCTGTTTATGTTAAACCTTTTGAGACAGACACACTTCTCATAGCCCCGGGACAGACCACAAATGTTCTTCTGAAGACCAAACCCCACTTCCCAAATGCCACATTCTTCATGACTGCTAGACCATATGTTACTGGTCTGGGAACCTTCGACAATTCCACTGTTGCTGGCATCTTACAATATGAATTTTCATCCAAAACTCTCTCAACCCACTCAATTAAAAAGCTTCCACTCTTCAAACCAATTCTCCCTCCCTTGAATGACACTTCCTTTGCTACCAATTTCACAAACAAACTCCGTAGCTTAGCAAGTGATCAGTTCCCAGCTAATGTCCCCCAAAAAGTAGATAAGCGTTTTTTCTTCACAATAGGACTTGGAACAAACCCTTGCCAGCAAAACCAGACATGTCAGGGTCCTAATGGAACAAGGTTTGCAGCTTCTGTTAATAATGTATCTTTTGCACTCCCAACCACTGCCCTCCTCCAAGCCCACTTCTCCGGGCAATCGAATGGAGTTTATCGCCCTGACTTTCCGAGCAGTCCCATTTTCCCATTCAACTATACCGGCAATCCACCTAACAACACCATGGTGAGCAATGGGACAAAGCTAGTAGTTCTGCCTTTTAACACTAGTGTGGAGCTTATCATGCAGGATACAAGTATTCTTGGTGCTGAAAGCCACCCTCTGCATCTCCATGGCTTTAATTTCTTTGTTGTTGGGCAAGGTTTTGGGAACTTTGATCTGAATAAGGACCCTGCAAACTTCAATCTTGTTGACCCTGTTGAAAGAAACACTGTAGGTGTGCCTTCAGGAGGTTGGGTTGCTATCCGGTTTCAGGCAGATAACCCAGGTGAGAAATCAAGACCAGCACACTATATATAGCACGGTAGATTAAACCACCAAACCTACATATAGGAAATGCTAAATTTAGTTTTGTTTCGTAGCATTTGGTTTCCAAGTTTTCAAGATAATCAATAAAGCAAACCAGTAGTATGTGTTAGGTAAATTGCAGAGTTTGATATGTTCAGATAAATTAAACATGTTTTTGACTTGTTCTAATGGTGATGATGATAACGTGGCAACAGGGGTATGGTTCATGCATTGCCACCTGGAGATCCACACGAGCTGGGGTTTGAAGATGGGTTGGTTAGTCTTGGATGGTAAACTCCCAAATCAGAAGCTGCTTCCTCCTCCGGCAGATCTTCCCAAGTGTTGACCTTCGGCTCACTTCTGGATTCACTGTAACTAGAAATTGTCCCACTACCTTTTTCAACCCTTTTTAGATTTTTGAGCCCTCCAGCGTTTTGATATTGGCAGATTGTTCTTCAATAATTATTTTGTTTGTCCGTGTGGAGCTAAGGATAGAAACAGTGGCCTTTTTTTTTTCTTTTTTTCTTTTTTTTTTTTGACATTTACATCTCAAATGTTAATGCGAGAAGCCTCAATAATATCATCAGCCATTGCTTTGCTTACGGTATAAATTTATCGGATTCAGTTAATACTTGTTTGACATTTTGCTTTGGAATGTTAATCTTTTATTTGTTGAGAGCAAGGTCAGCTGCTTGTTACCATAGTATCTATGGTGGGGAGACCAAAATATCGTCGTGAGTCTCCTTTAGTTTCAAAAGACCAAAATATTCTTCTAGGCAATATATTAATTTATCTTTCAAATTAAATTATGTCCTGTGTATAGTGTGTGGTGTAAAGATCTTTGAAAAAGAATTATTCAGGAGGACATTTCCCACAAATATATGATATTGAGAGGCAATCCATCTTGCTTCCAACTAGCAAGATTGTACACTGAATAGTTATTACTTCTTTGAGTTTTATGAGTTGATCATGAGAAATCACCATGTTTGGATAGTGAAGACGTTTCATCTTATCTCATCTTATCATTATAATTTTTTCAAATTCCTATACAAAATATAATAAACAATTCAACTTTTTCAAATCCTAAAATAAAAATAATATATAAAAATAATATTCTAATAATATTTTATTTAATTTTCAATTTTCATCTCATCTCATCTCACAATTCAAACGGCACATGAGACAGTGTAATGTCTTTCACTATGGATGGCAGTGATAAAATCAAGTGTCTCCTTAAAACGATGTTATTCATTCCATGGGCTCGAGCTTCTATGGTTAAAAAGTGGACCGCTTCCACTTTTTCCAACTAAGGCATTATTGTATTGTGTTCTAAAATGTGGCAAATGCATCTTCACATGCTTAGCAGAAAACAAGGATGTTTTCTGCTAAGCATAACATCAGGGGGGGAATTCCGAATCTGAGATATGCAATGCAACACATGCCCATTAGTGTTTGGCATGTAGTCCAATGTATGAGTCAGTTTCAGTCAGAATAACACTTAAAGAGACTTGCTCCATATCAGTTCTGCTTTCAGGGGATGAAATTAATATACCAAAGCTGCATTTTCATACATAAAGATTAAAGATAGCAGAACGAGAGCAATTGTAAAATGGACTGACTTTTTCATTCTGAAAACGAATACCCAGTTTTCCCCATAATTCAATACGAATCAGTACCGAGTAGCATGTGCCCATCACAACAGCCATGGAATCATGTAAAACTTCAACAGTCAGCTAGTCATTAAGCAAGCAAGTCTTATCAAGATGACCAAAAACGACGATCCCACAAATGCAAATGATATAGGAGATCTGCATGTTTAAGTGCTAACATTTTACACATGTTCCTTCCACCAATCAAGTTATGGCATCACTAGCCTCTTTGCAGTTTGCACATGCTTGCACCAAGCTCGGGGGCCTTTTTTGTATGCTCATAATAGAGAAGTCCTGAATCCATAAAGTGCTCTTCCAGAAATAAAACATATGGAGGAGTTTAAAGATAAATATTTTCTTTTGATGGGTAGAAGAAGTTTTATTGATAGAAATGAAAATAGGCATAGCCCAACTACGTAGGATATATACAAGAAGAAAAAAAAACACCGACTTCAAAGATAAATATAGTTGTTTATTAACAACAATATTATTCTTGTCAACACTATCAAGACGGCCCTAGCTCTCCTCTTGATTAGTGAATTTGATTTTCATGCCTGGTTCTAATATATAACCAATTTCCTATGTGTAATTTTAGGAAAAAAAAATCGACTACAGCATCCCCTATTCCATTTGATATGCTTCTACATATAGTTAAACTCATATTCAGAATTTGAAAAAACTGTAAAAGAGAGGTGCTCATTACCTGCAATTCCTTCAGGTTCCATTGCTCCCGAGAGAAACTGATCAAAGCAAATGGATTCATCAACTATGCTTCCCAAAGAGGCCTCAGGCTAACAAAACCCGTAACCTGGCTGCCTTCACTTCAGTTCCTCTGAGTAACTCAGTTCCAACTCTCTCCAGCCAATCTTACTCATTCACCACTGAGAATTCAGCAAGACAACTGAGACAAAAGACTGGAAAAAAGAAGCACCACAACCTAAATATTTTCATATACAGAATACTGTTACTATATTTGCTTTCAGATAAAAATGAGAGTTTGTCAATGTAGTCCTCTTCGTCCTGCATATCATTTGCCAAGTAATGATGCTTTAATGATTGATGGACAAGCAATGAAAAGGGCTCTATTTCTTTTTGCTTATGCTTTACCTCCAGATTCTACATCATTTGAGAACTCGTGTACTTTTTCCTTCTCTCTTCTTTTGTTTAGGCATGGAATGCATGCAGTCAAGGATGAGTCACTACACTTCGCAATTAAGATGTAAAATACGCCCATGTAAAGTTAAGTTTGCTCACGTGTTCTGCCTTGGAATAAAACTGCACAGATTCAAGCACACAATCTTCCTATATGTACAGTGGGTTTGATTCAAAGAGGATCAGCAGTGCTCACATATCTTCATTAGTATTTTTTGAATGAAATCACTTCATTTAACAATGCAGAGAAGATTCCAAGGAAATGTAAAATATATCTATGATATCGGGAAAAACGATTAAAATTAAAGTGCCATATATAATTCTGTAACCATTTTCCTTCTCACTCAAAACAAAGAGACACACTCGATTCTGTAATATTTTCCTTTTCGCTCAGTTTTTAAGAACCAAGAGTCACAGAGTTGACAAATTCAGCAGCAAACTAGTTTTGCACCATGTTGCAGAGCATTGGATATCATCTCTACATCATAGCCTTGTAGTTTTGCAAAATGTTGTGTATTAAGCACAATGTGTGGTTGAAAAGTTTTCCAACAAAGATCGTGATCGGTATATCCAAGCACAAAAACATCACAACAGTCAGTTAGAATGAATATGCACTAAGAATGAGAAAGACTGGATAGAGGCAAAAGCTGCAAATTAGAAACAACCAAAATATCCCAACTACACAATTATCCGAACTGGGAATGTTCTCTACAATAAAAGGACAAGTCAAGCAACTACATGCAGTAGCCATCACTTTCATCAGCATCCTAAAAGCAATATATGAGTTCCAAACAGTCACCAAGGTGCCCAAACAATAACTATAGCTGTCATAACATAAGAAATGCACCTGAAAATCTTTCCATAGTCCCCATTACATCAGCATCCAATGAAACTTAGTTCAATAAACCAAGTGAAGAATCACTGCCCCTACAGAGTATGTAGGGAAGGTGTCTTCCTAAGTTCACTAGGGTAATTAAAATTAATATAGACACAGGCAGAAGCGCAATTTTCTAACAGAAAAAAAAAAAAAAAAAAAAAAAAAAAAAAAAAAAAAAAAAAAAAANGCAGACTAGACATAAACATCTTTTTATGCTTTAACAGGTACAACACTAACCATCAACATTTCAATCAATAGCTACCAAAAAACGGCATTCCCTCAACATTGCATCAAAAAATTAAGCGTTACAAAAAAAATACCCTCAATTCGACCAAGAGAAAAAACAAAATCTTCACCAGATCCCAAACACAACACCAACAGCAATATAGCTAAACTGCCGACAGTCAACTATTTCAATCAGTTTTCCTCCTCTTCTTCTTCTTACTCCACTGCTCCTCTGAATCATCCACCACCTTTTTCTCTTCAACCTCAATCTTCCTCTTCTTGCTCTCCTTCTTTACCTCTTCAATTCTCATTTTACTTCCATCATATTTGTCCTCAGCGCCAATCCCATTGTTATCAAACTTATCGCCGTCAATTTTCATCTTCTTCTTCTTTTTATTACTCTGCTGCTCCGCCGTCTCCGAATCATCTAAACCGATCTCTTTAATTTCTTCTTTAATCTCTTCAATAATTTTCTTCTTCCTGAACTTCCCTTTTGCCTCTTCGATCCCATCATTTTCAACATTTTCAACATAATCCCCATCTTTTTTCTTCTTCTTCTTTCCGTCCCTCTTTCTCTGGTTCTCCATCCCCACTACGCCATCATCTCCCTTACCCGTCTCTTGACCCCGATCATCTCCCGCCTCGATTTTCAAATTACTCCCAGTACCTCCATTATCCCTGAAATCACCAAACTCGGCCTTCTGCTTATTCTTCCCCCGTTTCTCTCTCTTTCCCTTCTCTGCCACGTTGTCTCCAACCCCATGACTCGTTTCCGGACCGGAAACAACACTCTGGGTCAGTTTATCATCCTTGCCAACGGGACTTCCGCTAAAATTACTATCCAGTCGATGTCTTTTTTGTTTTTGACTCGGTGCCTGACTCACCTCGGCACTCCGAGTCGGGTTCACTGGTACTGCCTCCACCTCGCTAACGACCTCCTGTTTGGGCCTCTCGTGCTTCCGCTCGGAACGTCGAGCTCCGAGCTCCTTCTCCTGATATCTCAGCTCCTTAAACGAGGCCAGGGAGCGTCGGAGGTAGGCGCAGATTGCCGGCGACGCGCCGTTGTCGGCGGATGCGAAGGTGGAGAGAATCGAGGTCGCCTTCCTAAGAGAGATTGGCTTCGACGAGAGTACCTTACCGGAGACTGTCTTCATTTTTCAGAGATTGGGCTCCGGTTGCCCTCCAGAGACTGAAAGGAGAAAAAAAACAGTTGGTGGCTTTTTCTAGGGTTTGAGATTTTTGGGGAAACCCCTTGGTACTCTAGTTGGTCCGTCTAGAGCTTTAGCCAAATGTCATGCACTACAACTTTTGACTTTAAATTAGTGAAATCAATAGTTAGTAAATAAACATTTCTCCATCTTTGGACTAGATACCTTTTATAGCCAAAATATATATTTTATTTTAAAATATTGTTATCTTCGATTATTAATTAACATTATCAATAATAATATTAATTAATTGATTTTGTGGATGATTATTAATATTGTTATCTTTAATTATTTAATTAATATATAGTTAGTATAGTTGCAAAATATAAAAAATTAAAATTTTAAAAATATTATTATTAAAAAATATATATTATACTAATATTTTGAATATATGGATAATCCAATGTATGGTTATAGGTTGAATGGCTTTAACTTTAGACAAAACATATAGTTTTAGGCAAATTTTGGTTTTACCTTTGGTTAGACCACTGTCAATGCTCTTAACCGCGAGGATCAAATGTAGGCACTGTTTGGAATTTTTTGAGATAAATTTAGGGGTGGGTTTAGGCATTTAAAATATTTATGAATAGTAATGAAATTGTTTATGAAAATAGTAAAATTATTTGAGTTAAAATATTTTATTGAATTTTGAAAAATGAAAGAGAAAAATTTGAATAAAAATACCATAAAGTTAAAATATTATTCTTATTTTAAAATTTGAAAATTTTGTATTATTTTTTATGTTTAATTTGTAAGTTTGAAAAAGTTGTAATGATTAAATGAAAAAGTTAAATATTTGAAATTAAAAAATATTTTACATTTGACTAATATTTCGAAATGAAATATTTGAAAATATCTGAAAATAATTGTGTCATCAGTAAGATACTTATCCCACCAATGATTAAGAATACCAGAAAAACCATTGGTTAAAATCATAACAATATCAGGTTGACGAATATTGTTATTAATGTAAGCATTTGCAACTAAAGACATTTTACTCATAATATTGAGGATTTCTTGTTCAGACAATCCATCAATATTTCATTCGTAAATTTTATCAGCAGAATAAGAAGATTGAGTTTGAAAAACTTTTTCTTCAAATCCTAAATCAGGAGGAGTAGACCTAGAATACCAGTTCTTTGTGAGACTCATTGGTTTGGGTCCTTTTGAAGAGAATCTGGCAATTTCCGGTTTTAAATCAAAATCGTGAAAATTCTTTTCAAGTAAATCAATCTCTTTGGCAACAGAAGACTCATTATCAGATGATTCTTCTGTAGTTTCAAGTAGAACAGTTTCTGGCCCATCGCCACTTAAGGCTCTGGTAGAAGGTTATTCTTTCTTAAGATCAGAAAGCATTTGATTAATTTTATATAGAGTCTTGGCCTGAGTTTCTTTGAAATAAATCTTTAGCCGATCCTAAGGTAAAATAATCAAAAGTTTTTTAATAATTTTTTAAATAAGTTTGGACTGATCTTTTACAAAAACCAAATGATTTTCAACTTTTAAAATAGGGTTAGAAAATGAAGCAAAAATAGGTTTCTCTGCTTTCTCTTCAATCATGTATAACTGTTGTCCAATGGTATGGAGAGCAAGATTAATAAAGTTTCCTTGATGAATTATCTTTTTTGTTTCATTAATAATCTTGTCTTCCTTTGGATCCCTGGACACAGTTTCAGGAATTTTGAAATGAGAAGCAGGTATTTTCAGCACCTTTGTGGGAAACAAGAACTGTATCCAAAGGAGGGTGACTAGATTGAATCACCATTTTACCTTCTTCCTTTACAAAATCAGTTTTAACAACATTTAAAATATTTTTTGAAACATAATAATTTTCAAGAAAATCAAAGAAAAGAATGTGCCTTTGCAGGTCATTCATTTTCTCTTTCCATTTCCGTTTACCACGGAGTTTTTCAGAATTAGAAAAAGTAGTATAATAATTTTTTTGTTTATCACGATTTTCTTTTGAATTGTACTCATTAAAAAGAGCAATTAAATTATATTTAAAATGTGCATTTAAAACAGTATGACTGTGATGAATCGGAGGAATGGGAGCAGCCATATCCAAAGTTGTAGGAGACAAAGATGAAGTATCTTCATCTTTTTCAGCTTCTTCATTTACCTACTTTCCCTTGAATGTCTTAGCATCCTTAGCAGAAGTAATCTGAGAGGACGTTGTGAGTCATTTCAGTTTTAAATCAGGATTAATAGGTAAATCAAGGTTTGATTGGGCTGTTTTAGCGAAATCTTCTAGAAATTGTTAGAGTTTTTTTATCTCTCCTTACTGGAATTTCATAAACAGAACCAACAAAAGAATATCTAAACCCCGCAAAAGAATTTCTTCTTAAGCTTGGAGTACTAGTTTGATCAAAACTAAAAGGACTCACAACGTCCTGAAATGGGGCCGAACTGTTCCCACCATTGAAGAAACCAGAAGGGAAGTTTTCCTTTGAATTTCTCATCAAAATTAAGGAACCAGGAGTGACTTATATAAAAAACTTGGTGTAGCATGAACCTGTACCAAACTTTAATATAGTTATGATATGAGAAAATAATTTCAAAATCAGCAAGTCGTTTGGAGGAGAAAGGGTTAGTACCACACTCTTCTTCCGAAATAACTTGTAAAATATAAGCACTGTGGTAGATTAGTTTTGTGCTATCAATCTTATCATAAATGGGTTTTATGATAATTGAATTAGTTTGGATCAAAATATTAGAATAGTATTGCAGTGTTTTTGTAGAATTTTCTGGGATCCAATGGAAATCAGGGGAAAAATAAGAGCAAGCAATTTTAAATGGATCATTTTGCATAGACCAGTTTGGTTCTATGTAAAACAAGTTAATAGAACAGAGTTTTCGGATATATGGGGTTTTGGATTTGGGAAGCATATATGAAGTTGGAGCAGGTTGTAAAGTGACAGCTTTAGCATAGGGATCATGATCAATGGAAAGAGTTAAAGCATAGGAAGTAGGTTGGGCGATTTTGCCTAAGGTGGTAAACCTGTTAGCAATTTCTAGGAAGGAAGTAGGTTCATTTTTTATAAGCAGTCGCTTATCAGGAATAGAGGGAGAGCAGTGGTTTGTCTTTTCCTTTTTTCTACTCATGGTTGGGTGTCTGCAAGAATTCACGGGCAAAAAAATAATGAATAGAATTATTAGATCCTTTAATATATTCAATATCAAAATAAATAAAAAACACTTAAAATAGCTTGACATCGTGCAAAAATATGTTTTGATGCAATGTTTTCAACATATTTTTCTAATACATATTTAGTACTTTTACAATCAATTCTTAATAAGAATTTCTTATTAAGTAAATCACTTTGAAATTTAGAGATACATAGTATTATAGATAATATTTCTTTTTTAATAGTATTATAATTATTCTGTACAGGATTCCAGACTTTGGAATGAAAGCGAACTATCTGTTCAGAAGAATCTGGTAAAATAGTTTGTTTCAGAATGTCACCATAACCAATGTCAGAGGCATCTGTTTCAACAATTTTAAAAGAATCAGAAGTAGGAATACCAAGGTATGGTAGAGTTTTAACATATGCCTATATTTTTTTAACCAAAGAAGTGTGAATATTTGACTAAAGTGGAGGATTTTGTTGAAGTCATTTAAATAGAAGATGACATTGTTTCCTCATGTCTTGGTAGAATTCAGCAACATAGTTAAGAGATCTAAGAAATCTTTGTAACTGTTTTTTATCAGGAATAATATTAGGAAATTTGTCTTAGAGATAGGGCGGCCTATTGTTATTGGAGACTTTCAACTTGGTTGAAAGATTTATTTTATTAGTTTAGAATAAGTGAGCTTGAGGATACTTGGCCCACATATGTCTTATTTTTTATGAACTAGGGTTTTTGGAAAAGTCTTGTATTTTGGCCAAGGGCTTATTTGAAAAGTTACATGTTAGAAATTTGGATTTAAAGAGAGATACTGTAGCGATTACTGTAGCCACGGTACTATTCATCTAGAGGTATTTTTGGAACAAAGGGGTTTATTTTGGGTTAGGGTTTCAATTAGGTTTTGGTTTAAATGCTCTTTGTAGTCTCATTTGAATATTAGACAATATTGAATTTTTATTGTGAGTTGAGTTTTACTCCTCTTATTCTTGATTGAACTTTTGAACTTATCAAAGGTAAATCACAACCTTTGTAGCATTCATCCTTGTAATCTGGGTTCTTGAAACGGGTTCTTCAGCAGGTCTAGATTTTAATATAATCTAGGTTCTTGAAAAGAATTCTCATTGGATCTAGATTCTCCATCCATTGATTTGAATTTGGCTTTCTTGGGGTAAGTTTTCAAATTGATTGTGGGATTAAGGGATTCCATTTCTGCGGGTTCATATCATTTAGTATTTAGAGCTCGATTTTTAATCAGGTCTGATTCTATCTTTTAATTCTTGTATTACTTATCAAAAAAAAAAAAAAAGTGCAGAAACTTCCTTTATCCTAGGGCTGCTGAATTTCTCATTTTTTTTAAGGTTTCCTTATTCTTTGATTAGGGTTACCTTGTTATTTGATTAGGGTTACCTTGTTCTTTATTAGAGTTTTGTCAATTGCTTATTCCTTTGATTGTGATCATTTCAGTTGATGAAAAGAAAAGAAAAAAAAAAACAATCGTAAAAAAAAAATCATAAAAAAAAAAAAATTCGTCCCAAAAAAAAAAAAGAGTATTGAAAATCTGAAATTTTTTCTTAAGCTTTATCATCAAAAGGGCTGCATACATCATTATAGTTGGTATCTTGTCTTATAGTTACTCTTTCGTTCGCATAATTTTCTTGATTCTCGTGTCATTTTTTATTCCTTTCGTATTTTTCTTGGACCTAATTACTAGTTGGGATAAAATAAGGTTGCATTGTCTTGATTGAGTTCAATTAATTCTTTAAGAACTTGAGTGGAAAAACTCTTGAGATAAAAGGCAAGAGTGTGTTTGACAATTATAGGGAAAAAATCAATTAAAAGCAAAACAAGAGTGGAGTGCCATTATTCGAGTGTAAACATATAAGGGAGTGTAAGGTTTTTCACTAATGTTCTTTTTGTGCAGCACATTACGATGTTTCATAGAAGTAACTCATCACCAAGAAGATGACAGATAACTCATCCTTTGTATTGCAAGCCATGCAACAACAGTTTGAGCGGTTAAACTTTGTGTTGGGTGAAGTGAGGGATAGGATGGATCATCAAGAAGCAACGATTAAAAATCTGCAAGGTGGGAGAGATAGGGGCGACAGGAGTCTTGGGTTGAAAATGAGTATGAGAATGAAGGAAATGGTGAGGATAAAGAAGGCTTAGCATTTGAAATTGGATCGGGTAGACATAAAAGAATGAGGCGTGAAAGAGACTCGAGGGGAACCTAAGGGGTCGGGATGGTGTAGATAGAGACCTTGGAAGCATCAAAATGAAAATACAATCTTTCCAAGGTAGAACTGATCAAAAAGTTTATTTAGAGTGGGAGAAAAAAATAAAATTAGTGTTTGATTGTCATAATTACTCTGAGGAGAAGAAAGTGAAGTTGGCTGTAATTGAGTTCACCGATTATGCTATTATTTGATGGGGTTAATTAGTAACCAATAGAAAGAGGAATTATGAGAGGCCTGTAAAGGCGTGAGGAGAGTTAAAAGCTCTCATGAAGCAAAGATTTGTACCTAGCCACTAGTATAGGGACCTTTACCAAAAGCTCCAAAATCTTATAAAGGGGTATAGGAGTGTGGAGGATTACTATAAAGAGATAGAGGTGGCGATGATTCGGGCTAATGTAGAGGAGGATTAGGAGGCCACCATGGCTAGATTTTTGAGTGATTTGAATAGGGATATAACCAATGTAATTGAATTGCAGCATTATGTGGAGATAGAGGACATAGTGCACATGGCTATGAAGGTGGAGAAACATTTAAAGAGAAAAAAGATAGCAATGTACCCTTCAGTTTCTAGCAATACTTGGAAATCAAAGTGGAATATGAATGATCCAGCTGAAGCAAAGAGAAAGACCGAACCACCTAAGGGAAAAGATGTAGATACTAGCAACAAACTCAAGGTAGAATCTCAACCTTCACAGAATAGAGATATTAAATGCTTTAAGTGTTTGGGTTCAGGGCACATCGCTTCTCAATATCCAAATAAGCAGGTGATGATTATACGTGACAATGGGGAGGTGATGAGTGAGAGTGAGAATGATAGTGATGAGGTGTCTGAGTTGGTTGATGCTAGTGATGATGATGGAATGGTATACCCCGTGACAGGTGAGCCTCTTGTTGCCAAGCGTGCTCTCAATACTCACATTAAGGTGGATGATGCAGAGTAACAGAGAGAAAATATTTTCTATATTAGATGTTACGTCAACAATAAGGTATGTAGTATGATCATTGATGGGGGAGTTGTACTAATGTGACTTGAATTTACCAACCTTAAAACATTCTAGACAATACAAATTACAGTGGTCGAATGATTGTGGAGAGGTTAGGGTGGATAGACAAGTGTTAGTTACTTTTTCAATTGAAAAGTATCAAGATGAGGTGCTTTGTGATGTTGTGTCTATGCATGTTGGCCAAATTTTGTTGTGGAGGTCGTGACAGTATGATAGGAGGATGACACATGATGGGTTCAAGAGCATGCACAGTTTGTAAAGGAAGGAAAAATCATCAAGTTTACTCTTTTAACTCTAAATCAGGTCTATGATGACCAACTAAAACTAAAAAGTGAGGTTGCTCAAAAAAGAAAGAGTGAAAATGAGAGTGATAAAAAAAGAAAGAGTGAAAAAGAGATTGAGCAAAAAAGAAATAATGAGAGTGAAAATGAGCAAAAAAGAATGAGTGAAAAAAGAAAATAGAAATATGGCTAAGAGTAAAGAAAAAAGAGTGGAGCCATGAGAGAAACAAGAAAGAGAGTCTGTAGAGAGAAAATGAAAGACAAAATTGAGTTTCTATGTAAGAGATAGTGAGGTTGAGAGGGTTTTCTTCGCAGATCGCCCTATGATTTTTCTTGTCTATAAAGAGTCTTATCTTAATATTGATTTTAACTAATCAATATTTTCCTAGTTTGGCTGCATCGTTGTTGTTGGAGTTTGATGATGTATTCCTAAAGGAGATGCCAAATGAGTTGCCACCCATTAGAGGCATTGAGCATCATATTGATTTTGTGCCCGGAACTACTATTCCAAACCGACCAACCTATATGTGGCGCCCCCAACTTCCATGTACGGACACACACGGAAATCGAGACACCCGGGATGATGACAACACGGTCACGCACCCCATCGACATGTGCTGAGTGTGTGCAATGCAACACGTGTACAATAAAATACGCAGCGGAACGGTAAAATCAAATAACTAAGTACCAGAGTTTAATACAATATCAGAGTACTGAAAATCCACATGTCAACATAATACAATTTTGTTTACAAAACAGCTTCAAGTCAAATAAAATACAATAAACAAAAACAGAAATGATCTTCAACACAAAAATAGCCATGTCCCTACTCCTCAGGCGGAGCCGCATCCTCGGGCTCTGCCTCATCAAAACCTGCATCGAAATCTACAGTTCCACAAAAATGGAACCGCAGGTAAGTAAAACCCAGAAAACTCAAAGACAATAAATATATTTAAACAACCAACTCTATGCATGCTCATGATGACCCAAGCGTAAAAACCCGAGAAAAACACATTTCTCAAAAACACAATTTTCTCACTCACGCCAAAAACACCATTTGGCATTGATTAACAAATCCAGGAATAATTCCTTTAATTCCAATTTTAACCGTATGCACCATGGCCTCCCCTAGGGACCATCCACATACTCTGGCTTCCCATCTTCACCCCACGGGTAACGACCGTGCAAGTGATACATGAGTGATGCCCAGTTCCGCGCCCACCGCGTACATAGCCAGGCATCCTCTGACCCCCGCCAGCCCGAGGAGTCACGGAGTCGGATCGAGAGCGCTACCATCTCGTCCAAGTCCCGGGCAAAAGCCCCAGGGGACGACACTCAGTATATTCCGCTCCCGAGTGTCCAGAGGAGCTCCACCGAGATAATATCCCATCTCGGCTTGGGGGTGATACACACGCACCCAAAAAGCCTTAAATATAATTTTATAAAACACACACGCACCCACGCATGCGTGCACAATGCCATGAAATCAACAACCAACAGTTATCAGCTCAATCAGATAACCAATTCACAGTTTATAAAACAAGTTAGTGCAAAAATATATTAAAGTCTTAAAAGTCTTTTGGAGAAATACTTACAGCGCTTGATAATAATTTTAGGAGGATCACGGAGGAACTGGAAGCACCAAATCAGCAACTCCACAGTGTAAAAACACTGTGGCCGAATACACTGTAAACCCAAATTTGCACGGAGTCAAACGAAGACTTGAAATTGATAGGGTAGGGCCTATTGAGGTCGGTGAAGCTAATGGTAGTGAAAGTTGGCCGTGGGTGGCGGCCGAAATGGTGGTTTAAGGCCGAGAATAGCAAATCGGAAATGGAGCTCGCACGGGCGGCTCCGGCGACGGATCGGGGCTGGGTTTGGGTGGAAAAGCTTGGTATTGGGCCGGTGAAGAAGTGGTGAAGAAATGGTGGCCAATGGTGGCCGGACGGCGGCGGAACGGCGAGGAGAAGCCTACGGCTTCGCACGGCTCTCGGAGGCTAACGGCGGCGCGGCGTGGGCTGAGATTTGGAGGGGTAGGTCGCCGGCAGGTGGGGAAGCCGGTGGTGCCGGCGGTGAGGGCCACGGCCGGCCGGAGGCGGCGCAGCGACGGTAAGTCCGTTTGGACGTGAGAGAGAAGAGAGAGAAGAGAGAGAAGAGAGAGAGAGACGCGCGGGAGAGGTCCGAACGGGAGGAGAGAGAAAAAGAAGAAAAAGAAAAGAAAAGGAAGAGAAAAAGGAAAGAGGAAAAAGAAAAGATAGGGAAAAGAAATGAGGTCCAATCCTCACCACTTTCGAGTCACAACTGATCCTCAAAACATTATTTTTAAACCAGTAAATTAAATAAAACAAAATAAACTCAAAACTAATTAAAATAAATATTAAACTCCAACAATAAACATACTTTAAAATAAAAGGAAATTAAATCATAGAACACCAATTAAAATTAATCAAACGCAGTGAAAAGCTTTAAATAAAACAACAATAATTTTAAAACCCATAAACGAACCAATTTAAATCAAAGATCAATTTAAATCTGAAATAATAATTAATAAGAAGAAAGCCCAATAAAATATTATAAAATAATATTTTAAAACTCCCAAAATACTAAAACTAGAGAATCAATCATTAAATTAATTAAAATAATCCTTCATTAAAATACACTAAAATACGGGGTGTTACACTATAGGAGTGATACAAAGGAGACAAAGGAGCTTCAGATGCAAGTTAAGGATTTGATAAGCAAGGGGTACGTGAGAGAGAGTACGAGCCCATGTGCAGTACCAGTAGTACTAGTGCCAAAGAAGGATGGGACGTGAAGGATGTGCATTGATTGTAGGGTGGTCAATAATATTACGATAAAATATCACCATCCCGTTCCTAGATTAGATGATATGCTTGATGAATTGCATGGCTCCTGTATTTTCAGTAAAATTGATCTTAAAAGTGGGTACTATCAAATTAGAATGAAAGAGGATGATGAATGGAAAACTATTTTTAAGACTAAGTATAAGCTTTATGAATGGTTGGTTATGTCATTTGGATTTACAAATGCGCCCCGTACTTTCATGACATTAATGAACCATGTCCTACATGCGTTCATAGGCAAGTTTGTGGTTGTGTACTTAGATAATATCCTAGTGTACAACAATGACTTAAATGAACATATTGAGCATTTGAGATACGTGTTTGATATGTTAACATGTGAAAAATTGTATGCTAATTTTAAGAAATATAAATTTTGCATGGAAAAAGTTATTTTTCTTGGTTATGTTGTTAATACAAAAGGTATTGAGGTGGATGAAAAGAAAGTCAAGGCCATCAAGGAGTGGCCAACGCTAAAAAGCATCACTGAGGTAAGAAACTTTCATGGCTTAACTAGTTTTATCGACGTTTTGTTAAAAACTTTAGCATCATTGTTGCACCACTCACTGAAGTAATTAAAAATAATGTTGGGTTTCATTGGGGGGTTGATCAAGAAAATGCTTTTGTCACTATTAAAGAAATGTTGTGCTCTACACCTGTGTTAGCATTATCTGATTTTGACAAAATTTTTGAGATTGAATGTGATGCCTCAACAATAGGGATTGGAGCCGTTTTTATGCAGGATATGCGGCTCATAGCTTTCTTCAATGAGAAGCTAAGTGGGGTATCCCTAAAGTACCTCACTTATGACAAAGAGCTTTATACTCTTATTCGTGCATTAAAGACTTGGCAACATTACCAGTGGTCTAGAAAATTGTGATCCACACCGATCATGAATCATTGAAGCATCTCAAGGGTCAATATAAGTTGAATAAAAGGCATGCTAGATAGATGGAATACATTGAGGCATTTCCATATGCCATCCGTTACAAGCAGGGTAAGGAGAACATTGTTGTTGATGCTTTATTCCTAAGGTATGTACTCCTTACATCTATGAGTGCTAAAATGCTTGGATTTGAATATGTGAAAGACATGTATGCCGATGATGCTAACTTTTATGATGTGTATAAGGCATGTGATAAGGCGGCATTCAGTAAGTTTTACAAGCATGATGGTTATTTGTTTAAAGAAATCAAACTTTGTGTGCCAAGTTGTTCTATGCATGAGTTGTTGGTGCGTGAGGCATATGGTGGAGGATTAATGGAATACTTTGGTGTCAAGAAAACTTTAGATATTTTGCATGAACATTTCTTTTAGCCTAAGATGAAGAGAGATGTCAATCGCATTTGTAGCAGGTGCATTACATATAGAAAAGACAAATCTAAGGTTATGCCAGATGGGTTGTATACACCCTTACCCGTTCCTTGTGAGCCATGTGTAGACATACCTATGGCTTTTGTTTTGGGGTTTCCTAGGACAAAAAGGGGTAGAGATGGCACATTTCTGTGGTTATGGTTGTGGATAGATTTAGTAAGATGACCCATTTCATTCTATGCCATAAAACAGATGATGCAACAAACATAGCTGACTTGTTTTTCAGGGAGATAGTGCGACTCCATGGTATACCTAGGAGTATTATTTTTGATAAGGATGTTAAATTCTTTAGCTACTTTTGGAAGGTATTGTGTGGGAAATTGGGTACTAAGTTCTTATTTTTCATTACATGTCATTCGCGGGTTGAAGTAGTTAATAGGACTTTAACTCAATTTTTACGCACTGTTGTTCATAAGAATTTAAAAATTTGGGAGGATTGTTTGCCATTTATATAATTTGCATATAATATGTCCATGCATACTACCACTTCATATTTTCCTTTTGAAATTATTTATGGTTTTAATCCACTTATTCCTTTAAATTTGATGCCTTTACCTATTGATTGCAGGAGTAGCTTGGATGGACAAAAGAATGATGAGTTGGTGAAGTCACTACATGAGAGGGTACGGCTTCAAATTGTTCAAAAGAATGAAAGGGTTGCTTCCCAAGCCAATAAAGGGCGAAGACGTGTCATTTTTTAACTAAGAGATTGGGTTTGAGTTCACATGCACAAAAAAAGATTCCCAGCCTATAGAAGGACTAAGTTGCATCCTCAAGGAGATGGACCTTTCCAAATTCTTGAAAAGATTAATAACAATGCATATAAAGTGGGCCTTCTAGATGAGTATAATGTTTCAACTACTTTCAATATTTCTGATCTTTCTCATTTTGATGTAGGTGAAGATTCGAGGTCGAATGCTTTTGAGGAGAGAGGAAATGATGGCAACCAAGGCGAATCTAGTCTTACAGATCATTTGCAAGTTCAAGATGGGTCAATTAAAAGATCAAAAGCCAAGAAGATCAATGAAGTAATGCAATTATTGGTGCAATCCACTTGGGATGAAGCTAGCAAGAGCCCAACACTCAATATGAGCTTAAAAGAAGGAGAACCGGTTTTGATTCACTTGATTCAAGCTGCGTAAGACAAGACTTAGAGATAGGGCCTATTGTTATTGGAGGCTTTCAACTTGCTTATTTTATTAGTTTAGAATAAATGGGTTTGAGGATGCTTGGTCCACATATGTTTTATTTCTTATGAGTTAGAGTTTTTGGGAAGGCCTTGTATTCTAGCCAATGGCTTATTTGGAAAGTTACATGTTAGGAATTAGTGTTTAAAGAGAGGTACTGTAGCAATTACTATAACTGTAGTACTATTCATCTAGGGGTATTTTTGGAACAAAGGAATTTATTTTGGGCTAGAGTTTCAATTAGGTTTGGTTTAAATACTCTTTGTAACCTCATTTGAATATTAGACAATATTGAATTTTCATTGTGAGTTGAGTTTACTCCTCTTGTTCTTGACTGAACTTTTGAACTTATCAAAAGTAAATCACATTTGTGACATTCTTTCTTGTAATCTGAGTTCTTGAGATGGGTTCTTCAACGGGTCCAAATTTTAATATAATCTAGGTTCTTGAAACGAGTTCTCATCGGATTTAGATTCTCTATCCATTGACATGAATTTGGCTTTCTTGTGGTGAGTTTTCAAATTGATTGTGGGTTCAATGAATTCGATTCCTGCTGGTTCATATCACCCTTTCACAAAAGTGCTTGATTGTGATCTCGAAGAGCCTATAGCTACTTGTAATCATTGTGGGAGGCAATGAAAATGTTATTCCAAAAGGCAAGGCATTTCAGTCATGAAAACACACATTCAACTTTGCTCCAAAAATCTTAAGAGTAAGTTGGACAAGAGTTAAACATTCTTGGTCCCGGAAGCAAGAACCGAAGGAGGGGAAGGAGAGAAGAGCATCCAAGAGCTTATTAATATTCATAAAAACTTGAATGTTTTTTGTGACAATATTAATCGACGCTTGAGTTCAATATTTTTTAGAATGAATACAAAATATAATAAATATTGGAGTGATCTTGAAAAAATAAATCGGTTGTTGTTTATTACTGTCATTCTTGATCTATGGTACAAATTGGTTGCTCAAGCATATTAGTTCAATAAAACATTGGGCGATGATAAGGGTGAGGAATTTGTTGCACTCCTCAAGAGGGATATAGAATATTTGTATGAACAATATGTAGAGTTTGGTGATAGACACGTAACTGGGTCTAAGTCAACTCAAAGTGGTGAAGGTAGTGCATCAATGGAAAAATTGGTAAGTAGCAGTAGTAGCTGTACAAATGATGATCCCTTAGACTTTTTTATAACCTATCATGAAGAGCGAAAATCAACATCCTTGATGGATTGTGAGTCGGAGTTAGAGCGGTATTTGTTGGAGGATGTTGAGATTTCTACAAGGAATTTTAAAATTTTTGTATGGTGGAAAGTCAACTCTACCAAATATCCAGTTCTTACTCTAATGACAAGAGATATCTTGATCATTCCGATCACCACCGTTGCATCTGAGTCGGCATTTAGCACAGGAAGCCGTGTCCTGAATCCATTTAGGTGTTCCTTGGTTCCTAGAACTGTAGAGATTTTTGTGTGCACCAAAACTGGTTGAAGTATACTCCTAAATGCTTGAGTCAAAATTATTCGGATACCATTGATGATGTGGAAAGCTATAAGTTAGACTCAAGTAATTTATTTAGAGATTTTTTAAGTTGTTATATATGTTGATTTTGATATGTTGTGATACTAACCTCCTATATCTTAACATCTTAGGATAGGTTTAGATAGCGAGATGAGGATTTTTTGTTTTAAATGAAAGTTTAAAATATTATTTTTTAATATTATTATTGTTTTGAGATTCAAAAAAGTTGAATTGTTTATTATTTTTTATGTGAAAATTTGAA
This sequence comes from Pterocarya stenoptera, assembly GCA_003123785.1. NCBI lineage: Eukaryota > Viridiplantae > Streptophyta > Magnoliopsida > Fagales > Juglandaceae > Pterocarya > Pterocarya stenoptera. The sequence goes on along the minus strand of QEOT01007139.1, from coordinate 78,500 downwards.
AAAATTGTAATGATGAGATGAGATGAAAATTTTGTGTCTTATCCCGCTTGCCAAACCTATCCTTAATGTAGAATTAATCACTTGTATGGCTAACTTACTTCATGAAGATGATTGACAATTTGACAAATTGAGGTTTGAGTTACTATCCAACAATCTTTTAATTTCTTTTACATATGAACCTATCTTTAATTTATATTATTAGTGTTATTATTTTAGGGAGTCTGTAATTTATCTTTAACATCTTAGTGTTTCTTTGTGTAATCTCTGCCAACAAAAAAGATTTTGCTTTCATTCAAAAGTGCTCGAAGATTCTTTTGATTTTTGGTCATTAATCTTCCACGTCTAAACAGAAAATTAGACGACCATTAAATAGAAAATTTAGAGGAATCTTCTTATAAGATGATGTATGCTTAGTCTCTACAGAAATGATGCTCAGTCTTTTATCCAAGTAGATTACACAACTAGAAAAGAAGTAAGATAAATTATATGATCCTCAATGCATTGACAACATTGATTATAATAAAATTGATGCGTCTATCTCTATATAAAAAAAATTAATATCTGTGACAACAATTTGTAGAAAACCTCAATTCATCGTGCATGTACATTAGTACATGTAAGGCAACCCCTTTTCTGTGACTCCTTTTTCAAAGACACTCACTCACTAGAAATAATAGCAGTACTCAACTGGATATATTTCATCTACTAGTAGGTACAAAGAATTGTAATGCCTCTTTGCATTGATGTAAAAGAGAGACATAATTTTGGAACCTGAAGTTTGGACTAGAGTCATTTATGTTGGGATAGGCATGCTTGAGTGTATACTGTAGAGACACTTGATTTGTTACTCCCTTTGCAGTTGTACCAAATGTTTTTTTACCCCACACACACACACATATATATATATTAAATAATGTTGGTCTTGTCATTTTAGTGACAAAAGTTATTGTCTCTATTGGGATTGGCTTGAAAATCAAATGCCAACACTTTGTAACACAATAGGAAATGAACAAACCCAAATGCTATTTTATAGAAAGCTCTGCTCCAGTAACTGCCCAAAAAAACATTGAGAGAATTAAGGAAAGATGCTTATGAATTTTGGACCAAGATAAAATATATTTTCTTCAACAATAAGAACATATTTAGGGATTTTGGACTAAGTTATTTAGTGATGCAACAATTTAAATTATTTTTTACTTTGCGATTAAAATTAAAGTTGGTGTTGTTTTCCTTACTAAAGTTTTCATCTTTTTTTTTAAATTTTTTTTTCAGGTACAACTTGAAAGTTTGAACATTTGAAAATTTATAACATTTACTTTATTGTTGTTGGGAACATTTGTTGGACATTTAAACTTTGTAATTTAATTTATTTTGGTGCATTTGGAAGTTTGTAATTTGTTGTTGTTGCCTTGTTGGGAACATTTAATTTGGTTTGCACTTAGAAAATGTTGGATTTCTTTTTTTTCTTCTTATTTTTAATTTTTGACAGCATGTTACTATGTTACTTGTTTTTAGTTAGTTTAATTTTCGTTTTAACGAAAGTGAATTATTTAGTTTAGATTGTAATTTTTGAAAAAATTGAAATTTGGAAGCCCACACAAAGTTTTTTTAAAAAAAAAGGGTGGGCCAAATATGAAGTTAAAAAAGAAAGAAAAAAAGTACAAAATCCTACTCTACTTCGGCAAGTCGGAGTCGGAGTAAAGGAAGTGCATCTTGGAGTCGGAGTCGAAAGTTGAATCCAAGCTCTGACAAAAGTCAGAGTCAGAGTCGGAGGTTGGCCATTCCAACTCCGATCTGGTCGGTGCTCAACCCTAGTGAATAGCAATAAAATAGTTTGGGTTAAGATTTTTATTGGGTTTTGAGAAAGGAGAAAGAAAAAGTTAAATAAAAATATTATAAAGCTAAAATATTTTTAGAATATAAATTTTTAATATTCTTTTTATTTTGATATTTGAATTTTTTTTTTTTTTTGTATTTTATATGGAAGTTTAAGAAAGTTGTGATAATTAGATGAAAAAGTATGAAAGAAAAATTAAAAAGTATTTATGTTTGAGTAGTATTTAGATGTTGAAATGAAATGAGATCAACTGCGTATTCAAAAAGGACCTCATAAGGATACTCAGTTGTAAATTGCCCAATAGATAAAAGGTTTTTTGCCAAGGCAAGGACTAATAGACCACCTTTTAATTTAATTTTAGAAGTATCATTGCCAATGTTAGTATCACTAACATAATAGCATGAGAACTACCATTGCCTATAATGGCATATCATTACCAAGATAGCGACGAAGATTTTTTAGCATACCTGAGTTATTTGTCATATGCATCGACGTACCAATGTCTGGAGTCCATTTTGTGTCATGGGAAAAGTTCTCAAGGGTCAAAGCTGCTAGTGCTTGAGGGATATCATCGTGTTGATAAGCATGATGAATCGATTCCAACATTTAAGAGAAACGTGACCCTTTTGCCACATATTTGGCTGGTGCCATTATGGGAGGACTCATAGAACTTATTAGTTTAGTTGGACCAGTCAGAGGATGATGTGGGTTCATGTGTGTTGGAAAAGGTAGGAGCTCGATTAGTCTTGGTTGAGTGCTTGCAAGTTGAAACCCGTAGCTTTTCGAGGAGAAGGAATGAGGCTAATAGCAGTGTGAGTTACGGTGATCCTTGGAGGTCAGGGCAGTGCTTTCTTGTCCATAAAATGCAAAAGAAGAGTTATCTGAAAAGTCATGTAAAGAGGATCGAATTTCAAACCCTTGAAAAAGAGGAATGAACTAGGCATAAGTGGGCCTCAATGGCTTTAGCATCGACATAGTGAAAGGGCTTGTATTTGGTTTAGAGATTGTTTAGTAACGAGAACACCTTCATCTTGTCTTGCACAGAATGTCCAACTATAACGCCCCGGTCCCGAATGGGTTAGAGAGTTACCTCTTAACACTTAAAAACATATTTCATTGTTCAAAAATAAAACTCCAATTCCTCAATCACTCATAGACCTCAATGTTTTAAACCATCTACTTCCAAAATAATTAACTAAGAATACGACAAAATCTCAAAATAAATGCCAACTTTCCAAAGTGCTAAGTCAACAGAGCAAAATGAAACTATTCAATAAAATTCATCAACAACAAGTACCCTCTTTGAATTTAATACACTATGCTCACATAGCTTACCCATGTTTCCTATACTTGAATTTCATCTGAAGTATCCAAAGTATCTGAAAAATGTTGTAGAGATAAGATGGTGAGTTATCAACAACTCTGTAAGTAAGAAACATATGCTTATGTGCAAACATGAGTACTTACAAAGTATTGTACGCAGAACAAAATATTTTCAAGAGTTTTCATATAGAACAAAATATTTTCAAGAATTATCATACAGAACAAAACATGTTTTCAAACGTAACAGAGCGATGGTTTTAAGTCACATAAAACCCAGAATACTTTGGCATAACATAACCTGAGCATCATCATCACATCAAAACAGAGTATCTCACAGAGCAAAGACCATGTTTCACCCCCGTGGTAGGGTTGTGCTAACCCCGGTGGCCAAACCAAGCAGAGACAGAGGTGAAATCTTTCCCTTATTACACTCGGAGCCCCGAGTGTGCATACAGAAAAGACCACAATAAAACCACTTTATTTCCAAAATGGGTGCACTCAGAAACAGAGAAGTTGGTACCAACCCAAACAGAGCAGAGGATAACAGAGCAGAGCAAAGACAGAGTTAGATACAAAATCAGTACACCATGCCAAAGGTTTTCAGATGCCATATCAAAACAAAACAGAGTACCAACACATAATCAGGTCATTCTCATATACTGAAAAATAAAAGTCGAAACATCTTTCTAAATCAATGCATAATTTTTCAGATTCTCAATATCGTTCTTTTTCAGATTTTAGAGACAGCATGAAAAAGTTTAGCTCATGTCTACATAATGCATGTCAGAAAATATTTTTTTTTTTTCGTACAGATTTCATGAGTAATACAAATAAGCGACCGAGGTTGGTTTTTCTCAAATTCTCATTTCATCACAAAATATATAAAGTTTTTAGAAAGTCAACTTCAGTCTCAATAATTCATATAAAGCCTAGCATAAGAACCCCGCTTACTTGGATTTTTAGCTTTGTTTTCAGAATTTCTCCACAACAATAGTACTGAACGAATATCAATCGCCACCTATAAAAATAATCACGTAATTTTCATAAATTTTCATTTGAACACGTATTTCAATATTTAAACCTAAGATGCTAAAATAACTTATTTTAATTCCTAAAAAAAAAAACCTAAATTCACGGACCTTTAAAATATTAACACTTCCCAAATTCCAACTAAATCTCTTACTAAAGTATTAAACTCTAACTTATTTACTATTGAAAATCAAACTATCAGATTTAATACTACATAACATAATTATACCAAAATCCCTTTTAAAGTTATACAACAATAATTATTTAATAAACTAGAACATAATAAAATTACAACATTATCACTTACTTTTGAAAGAAAAACTTTACTTAAAATAAATTTAACTTATCAAAATAATTTCTGTAAACACGGAAAACTTAGAGTTTATAAATACATATTAAAAGTTTAAAACACAATAATGTAACTAGTAACTTAGAGGTAATAAAGTAATTTTATTTATTTAGTAGACTAGCTATGTAATAGTTTCTATAATAATTTATCATTTGAAAACAAGATCAAAGTGCATAACGGTAATAACTCATATTCTATTAAGTTGCAGAATTACCCATAAATATATATATATAACTCTTTAAGACAGCAAACATGAAAAACAAATGAATTGAAGTGCGGAGGCATGGACTTACAAATAAAACCGAAATATGCGAGGAGGGGCAAGGCGCGACGGGCTAGGCAGGGATCGACGATGGTGAGCTGAGTGGCATGGCACGAGAGAGAGAGAGAGAAAGGGAGATGAGAGATCGGAGGGTGAGAAAGAGAGAGAGCACCACGGCGTGAGGGGAAAATGTTACCAAGAGGGAGGACGGTGACTTGAGGAGGAGGCAGTGCAATATGGTGGCGATGGCGTGGAGGAGGCTGGCGGTGTAAGGTGGCCGATTGAAGCCCATGGTGACCTCCAACGATGCTCTGAAGTAAAATAGAGTTGCATATGGTGGCCAAGCAAAATGTTTTGGTTGTCAACAGAGGGACACAAGCATGGAGTTGGGCAATGGAAAGGCTTCTGTCTTGCGAGGGAGGTCTGGTCTCGTTGCTCGGGGTTGGCAAGGACTAGGTAGTGTTTGAGCATGGTGGTTTGGGTGGTGCAAGTTAAGTATCACGGCGGCTTATACTCGGTGATGCATGGTGGTTTTTGGGTGTCTGTGCAGCGTTAATGCAAGATGACAGCGGTGAGAAGAATGTTGACGTTTTGGAAGTTATAAAATCGGGAGATGATGGGGAAGAGAGATCATGACATGGGAGTGGGGACAAGTAATGGAAAGGAGCAAAAAACTGAAAGTAAGGAGAACTTACTTACCTAAACGACGTTGTTTGGCACCTCTGTCTGTATGGGTATTACACCAATGGAGGCCAAGCTGTCACAGAACCCTTTAAATATGCACAATTGATCTGCAAGCGGGGTGGCAGGCTCCTTCTATAGGTAAGTGAGTTACTATGTTAAATGGAATTCATGTTCTTGTAAATCGTGGGCATACGCTTCCTTGAGTGCAACCTAGACTTGGTGCACAAAGTCCAAGCCGACGACAAGGCCTAGTGCCTCTTCAGAGAGGGTTCCATAATCTATCCACGCAGCAGTCGATTCGTCTTGTGCTACTAGAAGAAGGCAAGGGTAGGATCCAACTTGATAGAACAAAAGGCACCATTGGGTGAGTTTTCAAATTTAGGGGTGCCGATATTGTACTAAGGATGTGTTCAATAAAGTCTTGGCTCTCAGCCAAGGCCAAAATTTGTTCACGCCAAAAGGGGTAGTTGGTGCTATTGAGGTGGAGGGTAAGGAAGTTACCAATGTTCAAAGAATTTGAGGCCATGGGAGGAAGACTCTATTTCTCTCACTTGGGCTCTGGTACTATAAAGACAATTACTGCAAAGTGCTAGATGAAATTCCTTAGTCACTATGAGAGTGCTAAGAGTCATCTTATTGATATTTATAGAGCATAACAATACAAGATGTATTCGTTTGTTTGAGAGATATGTTATACAAGGTAATTGCCAATATAAGAGAAATATTTAATTGACTAATCTTGGTTACTGTCCATTGCATGATAGGAGGTTTCCATATATGTTGTTGAGGCGTCGACAAGATATCATTTCGGTAACTGTGTAGTAGCCGTTGTATGTGTTGTAGTTTCCATAAATAGTGGATCTTCATTAATTTAGCAAGTAGTCCAAAAATGTGTGTTGCCATTGATGTTTGATTGGTTCTAATATGAACGACTTTTGCAATTAGAAGAGCCACTACAATGGTTTTGCCGAGGGCCATCTATAAAGGTGGTCTTGACTACTTCAAATAATTTTAAAAAAAAAATTCTATTTATAAGTCAGTGTTGAAAGTGAGAGTTAAGTTGCTTGTTATTTTATAAAATATTGTTTATTTTACTTTATGTTAGGTTATTAAGAAAATGTTGGAAAGTGAGAGTTAAGTACTAAGGGTTCGTTTGGATACTTGGAGCATTTTAGAATTATGTGAATAATAGTGAAATGATCTATGAATAGTAGTGTAATGGTTTGAGTTAAGATATTTTATTCGATTGTGATAAATGAGAGATAAAAAATTGAATAAAAATATCGTAAAGTTAAAAAATTATTTAAATATAGTTTTCTAATATAATTTTTTATTTGAAAATTGAAAAAGTTGTATTGATTTTTGTGTTTTGTTTTGAAATTTGTAAAAGTTGTAGTTATTAGGTAATAATTAGATAAAAAATTTGAAGGTTTGAGATTAAAAATGTTTTGTATTTGAGAGATATTTAGAAAGGAAATTACAAGAGATTTTAAGAAGTTCTGAAAATTTCTCATATCCATTATCCAAAGATAGTTCTTTTGTTCATATATTGTAAATAAATTTGGCTATCTGGTGGCTATCAAAGTCGGTGAAAACATATTTCTTTTAGGTGTAGTTTGGATAGTAAAATGAGATGAGATGATTTTAGATAAAATTTAAAAATTGAATAAAATATTATTTTGTAATATTATTATTATTTTAGAATTTGAAAAAATTGAATTTTTTATTATATTTTGTATAAAAATTTAAAAAAATTATAATGATGAGATAAAATACTTTTACTATTTAAACGGGCTGAATCAAGCTGTCCCTTGAAAATCTCAGTTATGGCCCCTATGATTCTAAAGGTCATGTTATCTCCAATAATGATGATATCACTTGGCCCCCAACGACTATTAAGTTATGATTGAATATAAGGGTTAAATATGAAAAAAATACAACATGTGGGTTCTTTGTAGTGTCTATTTGGTTTGAGTTTGGAGGCTTAATTTAGTGTTTTTAACTAAAGTTTTGAATTCTATTCCAATTAAAATACTTGAAAGGAATATTTCAATGCTGATATATTTTGATATACCGTTTTGGAAATAATCATTATATCTATAAATTATATATTATATATAAAAATAATTATATATATAGAAGAAAAGGGACTTGATACCAACTGAATTACATGCCTCTTTGAAATTATAATACTCTTCTTACAAAAAATATAATGTTAGACTCCTATAAAATTTTAGAGTAATGCTACATGTGCTTACAATTATATTTAGAGCATTAGTAATGGCTTATGCATCTTCATATTCATCTTCATATTTACATAATATCTCTCTAAATTGGTCTACATCAGATTATGCATCTTTAAAATTTTGCATAGTTATTAATAGTATTTCTTCAAATACTATTCACTCTCTAAACATTATTATACTGTTTTTTCTCTCTCCTACCCATTAAAATCAATTTTGTGAAATTTATATTAAGATGATTTTGATATATGAAATTTGTATTAAGTTGATAATACAAATTGTTTTTTTAGTAAATATTAATATTTATTGATAAAATTGATCATTTTGATATATGAAATTGATAATATTTAGATATATGAAATTTGTATTTTTGAGCACATGGTGCTAATTGTAAAATATATAAAAATAATAATTTAAGAAAAAAAAAAGAAATAATAATATTTTATTATTATTTGGTTTAAATATGCATAATCCAATGTTAGAATTTTTCTTAATATGTAAAATCAATTTTAAAAAGATGTGATTTTGAATATTTATATATAAAAACCCATACTAGTACTCTTACAAGACTCATTTATTAATTTTTTTTTTTAATTTCAAATTTTGAATCTTAAATTTCAATATTTTCAAGTACATATTTATAATTGACACGTGGAAAAGTAAACTTTTCTTAAATATATCTAAAATTGTCAAAAATTTTAATACTCTTATTTTCTTAATTTAATGCTTCTTTTGTTTCAAGCCACAAACTAGCTACCTGCCATCATCCCAAAATCAGAACATACTTTTTCATATACAATGTACACACGGACCACGGTACCCATCCCAAGTTCCCAACAATCCATAATCTACTTTATTTTATTTTTGTATGACAACTATACATCCTTATTATTACTTGACACGTACACTTGATCAGTGCCTTGGGCACATCATAAGCCTCCAAACATGTATACCCAAAATTTCTCTTTCTCCATTTCCGTGCCTCTGGTTCTTCAACTTGGGCACGGTCCATGGATGAGTTCAAGACGATCTTCAACAAGTTCGACAAGAATGACTATGAGAAGATACCGTGCGATGAGCTCCAAGATTCTCCATGTCCGAGGTCGACAAGGATGGTGACATCTTCATCGCCCTCGACTAGTTCGTGGAGTTTCGCTTCGATGGATCATCATCAGGCTATATGCAGGATTTCGGTCCAAAACATCTATTCTGATTGAAATATCGAAATTCGATCGGAATAAACCGGTATAGACCGAAATGATTGAAATTTTATCTGAAATGAAAACTAAGCCATGCCAGTTACTGTTTCGACACGACAAATACCGACCATTCCACCTGGTACTGAAAGGAAATGAAAACATTGGTTTTAATAGCCAAAAAACTTTTTTAAACAAAAATGGTATGTTTGGTAAAATTACAAAAAAAATGTTTTAAGTACCTAAACAAAATTGAAAATCCACTTAAAAAAAATAAATTGGAACTTTTGTGGAAAAGATCCCACATATAATGCTACAAAACCTGTAACTAACATAGAAAGCGTTGTTAGGTGCATGTTTATTAGATAGTAAACAATTTTTGAAATTTTTAGTAAAGTTCTATGATTAACCGCTATCATAAAAAAACTCTATTTTCTACTGCATTCTCAAATAGGCACGTAGACTTCACATTATTTAAAGGTGCTGTCTATATAGTGTGAAATGTTGTCGAACCTAGTTAGCCACATGTTATCGAACACACATGTTAATTACTATAAATTTTTAATGAGCACGTTTTTCATAAACCATCTCATTATTTAATCATGCAACTTCCCATAGAAAATATAAAATAAAATAGAAATTGAAATAAGAAAACGAGGGAGAGAGCATGAGAACATAAACTTTTAGCATTACATCTTTTCTATTCTCAATTGTAATAGAATATAAATTATTGGTCCTTATTTATAAAAAATTTACATAGAGATGAAATAAGATACATATCTAAAAATCAAATCTCTTGATTTGATACTTATGTAATCAAATCAGGATAATAATCAAATCAAATTATTAATTAAATATAATCTCCAACATCTCCTCTTTTTTTGTGTTTTTGACAAACTCCAACATCTCCCTTAAATTCAAGGTAGATAATTTTGAAATTTAAGGTATCGTTTATTTTCACAGCCATTCTCATTTCATATTATTTAATCATTACATCTTTTCTAAATTCTCACATAAAATAAAATAAACAATTCAGCTTTTTCAAATTCTAAAACAAAAATAATATTAAAAAATATATTCTAACAATATTTTATTTGACTTTCAATTTTTATTTCAACTCATCTTATCTCATCTCATTTTATCTATGAAAAAAAATGAGGATTTGTTGCCTTTATTTCGTTGGTTGATTGTTAATGAGATGATGATAATGGTATTGACAGACTGGCAGCTAAAACTTCAAATCTGGAGTTTCGGCCAACAATAAATTGAATAAGTCAAAACAAACAAAATGCTAATGATAAATCAAAAGATTGACCCTACAATGGGTTATAAATAACATTGATTAACTATAGGACCAAAATCAAAAGGTCAAAAATGAGTTATGGGTTTCAAAAATTTTCATAACAAACTAAAACTCAATAAGAAAGGCTCACAACTAATAAAGACACTCAAAATGCATAGATTTAAGATGAAATAAGATTCGACGACCATGACAATCTTATGTGTGGTAAAGGTACAGGGAGAATTTTAAAAAGAGGAAAATAAAACTTTACAATTATTTTAAAACTATTTTACAATTTTGCGTGAAATTGAGGATATTTTTGTAATATTAAAAATTATTTTTAATGGAGTGACATCATTTCATTGATTGTTTCAAAATAAGTTATAAAATAGTTATAAATGAGTTATAGATGTGTATCTCTTAAAGCCAATAACTTACCATAATAAAAAATATAATAGAATTGAAAAGAAGATAGAGAAGAGAGGAGGAATACAGACTTTGAGAAGTACATATTTGTTATTCTCAAATATTATTAAATGTAAAATATATATTACTATTTATAAAAAAATTACACGAGAATAAATAAAGGTAATTTAAGGTTGTGTTTGAATATTGAGTTAAGTTGAGATGAATTGAGTTATTTATAAATAGTAGTGAGTTAAGATGGTAGATTACGTTTTATGAAACTTACTTATGATGAGTTTTAGATGTATTTAGATGTAAATAAATTTATATATATTTATGAAAATTTAAAAAAGATTGTGAATTCTACATATAAAAAAATACTAAACTAAAAAAGGTTATAGGTTGTATATGTAAAGAAGTTTTAAGTTGAGATGAGTTTAATAATTTGAGAGTTAGATATTTAGACGATAAATTCAACTTAAAATTATACTAAACTTAATTGAAGAATTAACCAAGATAATAATCAAAATAAAAAAAATCGCAATGGTCTTACCGAGAGAGAAACCCTCCCGCGCATGATAAAATTATTAGTATCGCCTTACTGGCTAGAACCCCAGGCGGTAACCGCCATCCTTGTCGCCCTGCCTTCCCGCACGCCCACGCGGTATAATCGATTTTCAGAGTTCCCCTCTGAGGTTTTGAATCAAGCATGGCCGGAGCGCAAGCTGAAGACATAGCCTTCACCAAGCATCCCTATATCGAGGACGTGGGGCCTCGCAAAATGTCAGAATCTTAACCTGCCTCTTTCAGTTTCATTCTTGGTCGAGCTAGTTTCATCTTCTAGTAGGCAAAGAAAAGCATAATAAGCTTTTGCTTTTTAGTTTTAATCTTTGATTTTTGATGTCTGCAGAAAAAGCATGAAATTCAGCACGTTCTCCGAGTCCGAGATCAGCAAACTCGCGGAGGTTCAAGTATATAAGGGGCAATACTACGATGCAAAAAGAAATCCTATAGAAGGAGGCTTATTGGATCCCCGCATGGTACTCTCTACGCTCCTCCCTACTCACTTGCGTGTTTGTGTGTATATGAGAAATGCCCGATTCCTTGTAACTTGCCGAATTAAGTTATTACCATATTGTCACAATATTTGGCATAGATTCAACTTTGACAGGTTTGAATATATCTTGATTTTGAAATTTTTGTTTTTTTTTTTTTTTTGGGGGGGGGGGGTTCGTTGATGATCAAGCATTGAATCATCAATGGTAATGAAATTAAATAAAGAAAGCCCTTTTCTAGGTAAATAAAATAACAGACAAGATAACACGATTTGTGGACATGTTTTTAGTTCTTGTTACTAAAACTGCCCCATTTTGTCTCCTTCACCACAAAAAAGGAGCCTAAGCGTGGATTTTTTTGATTCCCTAAGCAATCACAAATGTCAAACCAAAATCTAAGAAAAAAAAAAAAAATGAACTCAAAGATATTGGTTATGAACGGAAAACTTTTGAAGAACTCTTCGAAAGAAAAACCCCTCGTGCTTAGCCACTTGTTATGTATATACATATATTTTCTGATAAGTAATGGGAAGTTTTATTAAGACAAGTACATAGGCATAGCCCACCTATCTCTATATCAATAAATTATCTTCTTATTTCTCAAAAAAAAAAAAAAAAGGGATAGCTCAAGTACACAAGAAGCATACAAGTGGAAACACCGAAATACAAGCTAGGCACTAGGTGCTAGAAAAAGCTAAAAGAAACTCATGAAGATTCGCTCCATTCAATACAAGAACATTCGCGCAAAGACATAGAGTTCGGAAGAAAAACTCTCTGAATTCTCCCAACGAATGTTCTCTTTCATCAAAACACCACCCATTCCTTTCTAGCCATAGGCACCACATCAAACATAAAGGAATCATCTTCCAAATAGCAGCAATGCAATGACTACCCATAAACCCTTTTCAACAAGACAATAGATCCACCACCCTCTTAGGCATCACCCAAGTAATACCCGACCTATTGAAATTCTCGTCCCAAAAAGTCTTAGCCATCCCACATTGCAGAAACAAATGATCAACGGATTCACCATCTTTCATACATAAGTAGCATCAATCTAAATCGATTATACCACGCTTTCTCAAATTATCCATTGTCAAGATTTTCCTAAGAGACACCAACCAGTAGAAAAAAAGCAACTTTGCTGGGCACCTTGGATCTCCAAATGCCCTTCCAAGGAAATTGGTTGACACAATGGCAAGTCAGCATTTTATAATAAGAGTTGACAGTAAAAATGGAATTTCCAGCATGTTTCCACAGCAAATTTTCCGCCCAATCATGAGCATCTTACAACCCGCTTAATAAACTGAAACAATGGGCACTTCCCAATCATGAGCATCTATGATAAATCTCACATTCCATCGAGGGATATTATTAGAAAAAATTACAGAATCAGCCACAGTGGATTCTTGGTCCCTTGCAATCCTAAAGAGAGAAGGGAAAGCATTCTTAAGAGCCAAGCCCCACACCAAAGATCATGCCAAAATCAAAATCTCCTCCACCCACCTTAAACAAAACCTTGTTGAGAAATTCCCCCCAACCATTCTGAATAGATTTCCACAAACCCACACCAAACACACTTCTTACTTCGCTAGAACACCAATTCCCCCAAGCCCTCCCATATTGAACATCAATAATATTCCTTCATAATGCATCACTCTCTAAATGATACCTCCACAAGCAATCGATGAACATACTTTATCCCAACTTACCAAATTAAACTTTCTTTTTCCCCCAAGAGTGCCCCACAAAAAATCACGGAAGATTCTCTCAATTCTACTAGCCACCCCAACAGGAAAATGAAAAAGGGGTAGAAAATATGTTGGAAGATTAGACAACGTACTTTTAATCAGTGCAATTCTTCAGCCGTTAGACAAATAAATTCTTTTCCATCCAGTCAACTTCCTCTCAATTTTCTCGATCACTCCATCCCAAATCGACGAAGATTTATAGGGAACTCCCAAGGGAAGGCCTAGATATCTCATAGGGAGGGATGGGATCTTGCAACCCAATAAGTTGGCCAGATCCATAGTGTTTGAAAAAGAAAGATATAACAATCAGTTTAAGATCTCACTATACCTTTATAGAATCAAACACTAGATTGTAATACTTGCGAGTGACCCACTTGATCTCTGGCCACAACAGTTTCTGAACTTTGGAACTCTTCTATAGCTTCCCTCCACAAACGAACCTAGTCCGATCCACTTGAACTCCAGCAGTACCACTGATGAACTCACTAACACACCGTTGAGTTCATTGGCCCTCCAAAAGTAAGAATGAATAAAGATCAATAGGATGATGGTTTGTGTATGGAGAGAAAACTAAGGCTTTAAGGTTATGTTTGGGGGCAAAGATGAGAAATCTCATCTCTATCTCATCTCATCTCATCATTACATCTTTTTCAAATCTCCATATAAAATATAATAAACAATTCAACTTTTTCAAATTCTAATTCAACTTTTTCAAATCCTAAAACAATAATAATATTAAAAAATAATATTCTAAACTTTCATCTTAACACTATTCACAAAATTTTCAAAAATTCTTATCTTATCTCAACATCCAAACCTAACGACTCAATGTCTGTGCATAATGTTTCCTCTCAAGGAAGGCAGTAAACATTTTCTTTCGTGGCCTTGCAAAACCCTACAAATAATGTATAATATTGTTTATATAGGTTAGAGGTTTTGATCAGGTCGTACAGGGGCTCCGGAATCAGTTAGAACTGCATTTCTTGCAATTCCACTTGAGCCAGAGTCGAGTTTGCATTGAGCATGTTTTCTAACACGTTCTTGCTCCAGCCAAGATCGTGCTAGGTTCTTGGAAAGAAGTTAGCCAGAGCCAACTTTCAATCTGACCAAGTTTTGCATTTTTTATAATCCTATATCGTACCAAACTTTATCCTAATTCAACTGTAATGAATTACAACTCAAATAAGTTTGTGATTAGAATATGATAATACATTATTTTTGCACTAACTCCGTCAATGTACTCTGAGAAATTATATGGCAGAATAACTTGGCTATATTGATGGTTTATTTTCAATGTGTCTTGACTCTTGATGGTAGAATTGCTTATGACCTTCCCTGTGTTTTTCCTTGTATCAAGAGGCTTACAAGGCCTCTCTTTTTTATAATTTTTATTTTTTATTTTAGGGTCCAGCAAATAAGAATTGTATATGTGCAACATGCCATGGGAGTTTTGGGAATTGTCCTGGTCACTTCGGATACTTAAAACTTGCTGTCCCCGTTTACAATGTTGGATATATGAGTACCATTTTGGACATTTTGAAGTGCATTTGTAAGGTTAGAGAACTTTTTCCATCCTTTCCCACTTATCTAATTTGTTGTAGTTTTGAATGTTGTATGCTTGGTTGAAAAAGGTTCTGTCTCCTGAAATGGTATTTGCATGCTGCAGTTTGTTGTGATTTCTTAATATAATATGTATGGTTGTGCAAAAATGCTCTAATTCCCTTTTTTTTGTAGCTAGTTTGAAAATCTTGGTTTAAGCAACATAATTACTCACTAATCATGCTGGTAACTAGACCAGGTCAAGCTTGGTATCTTTTATATATTGTAATCTTTTGTTGGATCAAGCAATTCGACCTTATATTTCTTTGCATGGACTTGGTTCACATATGAGGACTGTTTTTCTAGCTGAGTGCAGGTTGGTCTGGATTAACAATATTGATCTGAAAAATATACCTCCACCTAGAAAATAGCAAAGTTAGCTCCTCACCATCACCACAGCTTTGACTTTTTGAGTTTTAGATGCTTTGCATATATTTAGCACACGTAAAACCACGTGAAATTGAGCTATATGCTTGTATGGGATTTGTATTCAAGTGTAGGCCAAGACCTGGAGCCAAGCATACTGCATCTTGGCTCGTTAAAATGGTGAGATTACGGCCTTTACTTGCACAATGAGCTTAAAAGGGCATCGCTGTTATGACTTCTGGTAATCATCTCTAGTTTGATTTGAATAGACATGATTAGGTCAACAGTCTTTGTTAAAACATTAAGGATTGCTGAAAACCTCTAAATTATGTATGTTGCACCCTTTTTTCCCTTCTTTGGGTACGCTTGGTGGGTCCTTTGCCGATTTCTCATGGGTGCGTTGGCTTTTAAAAAGTGAATGCTACCTTGTAGCTATTTGGTGATCAAATGGTGTTTAGTTTTTTTTTTTTTTTTTTTTTAAACTTTTGTGAACTGGAGTGTTCATTTGCTCAAATTTGATATGCTTTCATTCTGACCTCTAGTGATGTGGTTGTTAGTATGTTACTATTTCTTCCAGTTCCCACACAGTCGGCTCTTTTTCTTGAGATTTTCTTTTAGCAACTCCTATGTTCACAGCAAGATGTTGACTAGTTCTCCAATAGATTGCCTGCAACAGACCTACAGCTTCTCACAATTCGACCTTGGTGCCATGAGTAGGACTTCTGCTGTAACAACCTAGGAAAAACACTGGCCACACCTGCTCTATAACCGAAAAAGACTAGTCAATTTGAACTTCTCTATAATCACTTATAAAGGCCGGTTTCACCTAATAAGAAGTCAATGTGGGGATTAGTACCTATGATTGCCTTTACAACCTACCCACACTATGTGGGCTATTCATATTCCGAAACGTAGGACTCGGTTTTACAAACTCCCCCTCTTAAATTTCTTACGCATGACTTATCTTTCTTTTTTGATAGGTAAATGCATGACTTATCTTTGTCTTCCCTTTGGGAGTATCCAAGCGCTTATAGGAGTTTTAACGAGATTTTTTTGTTGGGAGACATGGGGATGGGGCCTAAATTCCTTCTAAAGTTGTCCAAGGTGTGCTCATTGGTTACAAAAAGTGGCTTAGGGGCGAGAAATTTAATTCATTTCAACCAAGCTCTTTTGGGAATGTGACTATGGTGTTATTCTTATGAAAGATAGAGCCTTTGGTGAGTGATTGTGGACACAAAGTATGGGAGCTTGGAAGGAGGTTGGTGCAATAGCTGTAGTAAGACGGAGCATAAAGGGCACACAGGTTGTTCTCATAAGGTTAATGGGTCTTTGAACGATATTAAAGCATGGGACATAGAGTGATTATGTGGCGGATCATTGTTAACTCTCACATGATTCTATTCACTAGCGTGTTGAATTTGTCAAATAGGCCAATCAATGAGAGGTGGATCAATTCACATCATTCTTTGACTGATTGGATTCAAGCAAGGTGGGATGCGGTGGTGAAGATAAACTCGTTTGGAGCCCATCTAAGAAAGGTGTTTGAAGTAAAATCATTTTACAACATGTTATTTACTCATTACAGTTTCCTTGTAATATTTTTGTATAGATAGCACTTTAGAGAAGATTTTACCTAGAGTAATTTTTTATCGTTAAACAATCTTATTGAGCATAAAATAGACAAATGCCTTAGTATACGGGACATATACAAGATCGTTGCCTATGCACACTAGTTTAGTGATACAAGGAAGTCATGACAAGACATGCCATTAAAATCAATTACAATTGACCAATGGAGTAAAGTATTGAAAAATAAACTTCTAAGCTCATCCATTGACCACTCTCAATCTTCAAAGCTTCTTGGATTTTTCTCCCTCCAAATACACCACCCTAGACATTTTTTTTTTTTTTGATAAGTAAACAAGTATTATTGAACCAAGAATGGGCAAAAACTGCCAATTACAAAAGTCATATGCCCTATCTACGTAGGCGCATTAGAAATTAAGAAATCATGAAGTCCATGCCATTGAAGTCTTTTAGCTCCGTCATAGATTTCTCTTTGTCCTTAAACGTCCGCTCATTGTGCTCCTGCCACAAGCACCACATACTACAGATAGGGATCATCTTCCAAACCACTTTGATCTGTTGCACGCCTCGAAAAGAGGTCTAGCACGCTAGTAATTCCACCACGGTTTCCGGCATAACCCACGCTAGGTCCATTCTTTTAAACACCTCATTCCAGAGAGTTCTGGCTGCCTCACAATGTAAAAGTAGATGATTCATTGACTCACCCATTTTTCACACATGCAACACCAATTTGCAATGATTACCTTCCTCTTTCTCAGATTATCTGTGGTGAAGATCTTGCCTAAGGAAGCTGACCACACAAAAAAAGAAGGTTTGGGGGGTGCCTTGTGCTGCCAAAGCCTTCTCCAAGGAAACTGTGACTCAGGTTCTTGTGTGAGGACCTTATAAAAGAAACGAACAGTGAACACCCCTCTCCCTGCAGGAATCTACCACAAACCATCTTCATGCTGGATATTCGGACGATAAGAATACAAGAGACTATAAAAATCTACAAAACTCCCCATCTCCCAATCCTGTGCCACCTGGTTGAAATTGATATTGTAGTGAGTACTGACTCACGAGATTCCCATAACCTCCGCCACTGTGGCATCTTTGGCACTTGTGATCTGGAAAAGTATAGGAAGCAAATCTTGGAGAGCACTGTTACCACACCAAGCATCCTTCCAAAATCTGATCCTGGAACCTGTACCCAACTGACACCTAGTATGATGATGGAAGACCTCCCACCCGCTTCTTATATGCTTCCATAGCCCCACTCCATAAGCCCCTCTAACTTCTCTAGTACACTAACCCTCCCCTAAACCACCATATTTGTTCTCTATCACTATTTTCCATTAGGCTTCTAGTTCCTTGATATATCGCCACAGCCATTTGCCAAGTAATGCCCGATTAAACAACCTCAAATTTCTAATGCCCAACCCGCCACTAGAGATAGGATGGCACACCTTCTCCCACTTGACTAAATGGAACTTAAACTCTTCTCCTAAGCCACCCCACAGAAAATCCCGCTGTAGCTTCTCAAGTCTACCCGCCACACTTGCCGATATAGGGAATAAAGATAGAAATAAGTGGGTAGATTAGAAAGTGTACTTTTGATCAACGTAATACGGCCCCCTTTCGACAAGTACATTCTCTTCCACCTTGCCAGTCTCCTCTCTATTTTTTCAATCACGGTATCCCAAATCCAGCACGCCCTCGATGCTATCCCAACGGAAGTCCCAGGTATGTCATAGGAAGAGACGCTATCTTGCAACCCAGTGTGCCAGCCAACTCCCGTACATTCTGAACACCCCCAATCGGCACCAACTCAGATTTATCGTAGTTCACTTTTAAACCAGACACTGCTTCAAAACAAAGAAGCAACGCCTTCACAGCACGCAACTGATCTTGATCAGCCTCGCACATAATAACCGTGTCATTTGCAAACAGCAAATGGGAAATAGTAGTAATACCCATACTCGGAGATCCAATTTGGAAACCACTTACAAAACCACTATCCAACAAAGCAGAGATCAACCTCCTTAGTGCCTCCATAACAATAATAAATAGTAAAGGAGATAATGGATCTCCTTGTCTCAAACCATGAGAGCTCAGGAAGAAACCTTTTGGGCTGCCATTGATCAATGCAGAGAACCTTGCCATGGATATACACCAGCTGATCCAAGTCCTCCACCTTTCCCCAAAGCCACACCTACCCAGTAGATATAGAAGGAAATCCCAATTAACATGATCATACGCCTTTTCTATATCTAACTTGCACATAATCCTTGAGCTGCCAGCCTTCAGTCTACTGTCCAGACATTCATTGGCGATTAGAACCTCATCGAGGATCTGTTTACCCTTTACAAATGCATTTTGAGGTTTAGTGACAATCTTCCCCAAAACCTCACTTAGCCGATTAGCAAGCACTTTTGAAATAATCTTGTAGACCTCATTTACTAAGCTAATTGGCCGAAAATCCGTGATCTCAATAGCCCCCACCTTTTTGGGTATTAATGCAAGGAAAGTGGTGTTAAGACTTCTCTCAAAATTTTCAACCGAAAACAACTCTTGAAACACCTTCAATAGATATTCTTTTATCACCTCTCAACACTTTTGGAAGAAGCCCATAGAGAAACCATCAGGTCCGGGAGCTTTATCTTTTACCATTTTCCTTACTACATCATACACCTCTTCCTCCTCGAAAGTCCTCTCCATCCTAGCTGCTTCCCCCGGCTCAATAGTGTCAAAAACCAATCCATCAAGAGTAGGCCTCCACCCCACCTGCTCAGTAAGGAGCTTCTCAAAGAAATCAACAACATGATTTTGAATAACCTCCTCTTCTTTGCACTCCACCCCCTCAATTTTCAACACCTCAATGTTATTATATCTTCTATGAGAGTTTGCAATTCTATGGAAGAATTTCGTACTCCAATTCCCTTCCCTTAACCATAGTGCTCTTGACTTTTGGCGCCAAGACATTTCTTCTTATAGAATTATTCTCAAGATCTGTGACCAGCAGAATTTTCTGTGCTTGCTCTTCCTCAGTGAGTGGCTTCCCCTCTTGGAGTCTTTCTAATTCCATCCTTCAAGTCTCTTTTTAAGGCTTTCAATTTGTTCACAAAATTGGGTGTGTCGTCGAACTGATATGAAATTTACCAATGTTTGACCCTCTCCACAAAACCTTCCGATTTCAACCACATATTCTTGAACTTGAAGTACCGTCTACCACTATGAAGGCCTCTACAATCAAGCAAAATAGGCCAATGATCCGAAGCTAAGCGTACCAAACGCTTTTGCCATACGTTCGGAAAATGGCTTTCCCATTCTGATGAAATTAAGAAACGATCCAAGTGGAGTCTTTCTAATTACTGTATTTCCATCCACTTGGTATTTTTGTTCTCCCCTACATTTCTGCAAGACTGAATATTCCATCCTTCAAGTCTCTTTTTAAGGCTTTCAATTTGTTCACAAAATTGGGTGTGCCGTCGAACTGATATGAAATTTACCAATGTTTGACCCTCTCCACAAAACCTTCCGATTTCAACCACATATTCTTGAACTTGAAGTACCGTCTACCACTATGAAGGCCTCCACAATCAAGCAAAATAGGCCAATGATCCGAAGCTAAGCGTACCAAACGCTTTTGCCATACGTTCGGAAAATGGCTTTCCCATTCTGATGAAATTAAGAAACGATTCAAGTGAGACCTAGTCTGATTATTCGACCATGTGGCTGGGCCCCTTGCGAGTGGAAGGTCTATCAAGTTAAAGTCAAAGTTACACTTTGAGAACGCTAAGCTTGCTGGCCTCAATCTTCTACTTCCGAAGCTTTCATTTTGGAATCTAACAACATTGAAACCCCCAATACACCAAGGAAGATCCCACCAACTGTGTACCCTTGCTAGTTCATCCCACAATAATCTTCTGTCAGTGTTTAAGTTTGGCCCGTAAACACCTGCAAAAGCCCACAAGAAATCATTGGACACATTTAAAAGAGCACGCTACCGTATATCTCCCTGTATGGTCCTCCACTTTCTCCACCACCCGCCTATCCCATCTCACCACAACTCCACCCCGATGCCCCTATAGAGGCCATGTATACCCAATCCACACGATTATCGCTCCATAAACTTCTCACAATCTTCCTATTGATCATCTTCAGCTTCGTCTCCTGTAAGCATACAATGTCTGCTTTCCACTCATGAAGCAAGTGCCGAATCCGAAGGCGCTTATCTACCTTGTTAAGATCACGGACATTCCAAGACACAATCTTGGGTTTCATTAGGGAACAACCAGCTGCTTCCCTTTTACCCTATTCCTACTGGATCTACCCTCCAAATTCATTAACCACTTCAGTTTATTAAGCTCCTGAATTTTCTTTGAGTCCCCCTTCCTTTTTTGTTGATGTTCGGCTTCCATATCAGTTAATAAGGCTATGAACTGCTCTTCATACCCCTCACACTCAACCCCCACAAAATGTTGGATCTCTTTCATTTTATGTCTTACCCAATCTAAAGCTTGGTTTGGAAAACAGTAGTTCAATGGGATAGGATTTCCCATCCTGTTAATCTGAAAGTTCTGAAACTCCTCTCCCACTGAAATCTCATCCAAACCCACCTGTCCGCAAGCCTTAGGGAGGAACAATTCATCCTCCACCGAATGGATAAGGTCATTTGAATCCTCATCCTCCTCAGCCAACTCAAAATCCTCATTAGGTTTGGCAGACAGGTCCGCTGAAGCCAAAACCACGCCTCCACCATACGTTGGCAAATTCTAAGCCTCCTTCGATGGAGAAAAGCGAGATCCGAACTCCACCAACGCTTTTTGCGCACAGTGTGCCAGTAGTACATCATCGGCGGCCTTCACATCCGTCGGCAATGTCTGTGCAACCGCCACCTAAACCTCCTCCATCGGCATGCTATCTAGCACAAAGTTGAGGTTGTGCAGCTCATCGGAAAGCCCTGGGCTAGGGTACTCCATGCTGCTCGGATGCCTCACCAAGAAGTTAGGAGGTCGATTACCCTTTTCGGCATCACCTAGGCTAATCCCATCCGAGCAAAGAAGTCATTCTACAAGGTTGTAGCAACCTTACAATGAAGTAATAGATAATCTACGAACTCTTTGCTCTTTTTGCATATACAACACCAATCCATGACTATGATGTGGCTTTTCTATTGTGAGAATCTTCCCTAATGAAGCTGTTGATACAATAAAAGTTGCCTTTAGGGGTGCTTTTGTCTTCCAAATACTCTTCCATGGGAATGGATTTGTATTGCTTGATAGTAAGAGTGGATTGTGAACTTTATTTTCTTAGACGGGCGGCCAAAGATCTTGTCTTAAGCACCTCCCATTATACAGGTAGAGTACACTAGATCATAGAACTCCAAGAAAGCGTCAACTTCCCAATCTTGTGTATCTCTGAAGAATGTGACGTTCCATTGGGGAGTACCATTAGATAGGGTTAAGGCTCTTTGTTTAGAGGTTTTTGCTGGATATGATGTCTATTCTTCCTGTTGTGTATCTTCTTCCTTAGATTGGGTGTATTCTGTTGTCTGTTAGTTGCTTTTTAAGCGATGGATAGGAGTTTGCATATAGAATCCAAGGTTTTTGTTTTTAGGAGAAAGGGAGGTAATATATTCTGTATAACAAAAAGGGGAAGAAAACATACTTTGTCTTTAAGTCTATCTGGTGGAATGGTGTTTTGGTTTGCTAAGGAGATAGAGGTTTATTGGAAGAATCTTGGTAAGATGGTTGATTATCAAACTAGAAGAGAGGGAGACAAAGTATTTTTGTTGTAGGGGGGCCATAATTAGTCTGGTAGGTTTCTGAAGATGCTAGAATATGGCACAGGTTTGGGTAAAGGTTTTTAGTTATCCTTGAAGGGAGGAGAGGAAGTGGATGGGCTGGTTTTGTGAGATACTTATGAGAAATGGTTGGGTCTTCTTCTAGTGCGACATATCATGCTGGTAGAGGTATGTCCCAGGTTGGGTAGGTTGTAAATCAGTCTAGTAGCAATTTGATGGCTGATACTTCTCTACTTGTTGGTGATGATAAGGCTGGTGGAGGTTCTTATGTGGCTGCATTGATGAAACCAGAGCAATTCTCTGAGAAATTTGGAGGTGCCAAGAATATGAAAGAGGTTATCTCACTGGAAGATGGTAGAAGGAGAGAGTTTTTGGGGGGGGGGGGGTTCAGAACTCAAGTGAAATTATGGTGATGGTAGAACTTTCGAGGTGTTGGAAAACATAGGAGAAGTGGAAGGGACACTTTGGCATTTACGTTCTGAATTAGTGGGATGGAAGGATAAAATTGTCTTTTTATTAAATAAGGTTGATGGAGGGCTGGTTTTATTATGGGTTTGGGCCAAAAGATGGGAGCCCAAGAATACAAAGAGAGTCTGGAGGAGAAGAAGGATGGGTCAAATGAGGAAGGCTGTGGTAGTGGGCTGGATAGAGGCCCATTAAAGAGTTCTGTTTGTTGGAGGCCCAAGGATTGCAGGGTGGTTCTTTTAGGCTCGAGAGGAGAATTGAAGAGCTGGCCCAACCCATCGTCGGCGCCACTAGTTCGTTTGTCACCACAGAGGGGTGCGACAGGGAGGCGATCCTAACGGGTGTCTACCGACGAGGAAGGGATTGGAGGAGAGGGTGGTTCTGAGATCTATCGGCCTGATAGAGGAGAAGGATGCCAGATTCAGCTGTTCGACAACGCTGTTGGTGGTTTTGTCTGCACAGAGTATTTGGAGAGAGATAGAAATGAGTGTAGTTTTGAAGATTGTGAATTTTTGTTGGTGGACCTCAAGTCATTCTTTCTTAACATCCTTGGTCATTGGATAGTCGTCAACAATGATGTTGCTTTTTCTATTTCTACTTTTCAGGGTTTTTTAGGTGGCCGTTTGGATTCACAAGTCTCCTCAACTAATCTCAATTCATCTCATCTTCATCATTACAACTTTTCTAAATTCCCATACAAAATATAATAATATTTTTTTTTTCAAATTCTAAAAGAATCTTCCAAATTCCCACACAAAAATATTATAAACAATTCAACTTTTTTAAATCCTAAAAGAATCGTTCCAAATTTCCATACAAAATATAATAAATAATTCAACTTTTTCAAATCCCAAAAGAATCTTCCCAAATTCCCACATAAAATATAAAAAACAATTCAACTTTTTCAAATATTCAAATAATAATAATATTAAAAAATATTATTCTAAAAATATTATTTTCTACTATTCATAAACCATCTTAACTCATATCTGAATCCAAACGGCCTAAATCTATTTCCTTTTGCTAGTTAGGTGTGTCTCTTGTGTACTTCGGTAACACCCTTTTTTAAAGTCCGTCTTAGTTATTCGAAATTGTTTTAGCCTAGACTTCTGATGATGCTGCCTTATTAATCAGGAGAGCAGTGTCTCCACAGAGGACAATGGGCATAGGGTTGCGCTACAGTTTTTTGTGTGGTTTCTCTCTCGGGAGTGCTTTTTTTTTTTTTTTTTGGGGGGGGGGGGGGGGGGNGATAGAGCCTCTGAAGAAGACTGAGTTGATGAAAGTGATAGTTAAAAAGTGTAATAACTTGACAAGCGGCAATAAAGCAGTAAAGTGCTCAAGATGCGGATACGTAAATGGTTTGGCTTCTACTTCTGATGCTTTTATCATGAACAAACTGAAAGAGAAGCTTCTTGTTGCTATGCTGATATCCATAATTTATTTTCCATTACCTCAACTTTGTTATTTATTATCAGAAAAAAAACTCTAACTTTGTTATTTGGATGCTTGCTTTGCCATATTAACATATAAACCCTGTGGAACTGAGGATTGATGCAGTGGTTTGTGTTTTGTTGTCCATCACTGTTTTAAATTTGAATGATGTCATCTTGTGGTGATCTGCGTGTTACATGATTTATGGCAGTTTCAGTGAAGAGGGCCATGTCTATGCCTGGCATTATTCATGAGCGTCAAAAATGTAATGATGGGAGTGTGGAAGAATTCAGATCAGCCATTTCTCACACAAAAGAGTCAAAGTCGCCCTTCAACGTAGCTACTTATATTCTTAACCCTGTACAAGTTCTTGTTCTTTTTAAAAGGATGTTGGATGAGGTAGACTTCAATGCTCATTTGGATCTTATAAG
Source organism: Pterocarya stenoptera (assembly GCA_003123785.1). Taxonomy (NCBI): domain Eukaryota; kingdom Viridiplantae; phylum Streptophyta; class Magnoliopsida; order Fagales; family Juglandaceae; genus Pterocarya; species Pterocarya stenoptera. The sequence goes on along the minus strand of QEOT01007139.1, from coordinate 53,420 downwards.
TTCTGCATCTGCAATTTTTAAAATGAAGCATGTGATACTTTTGGTTGGATCAATTTTTTTTGTTGGATAATATTATATATATATAAATAAATAAATTACATCATTTCATTTTGATGCAGGATTGCGAGTTGCTTTATCTTTCTGATAGACCAGAGAAACTCATCATAACAAATATTGCTGTGCCTCCTATACCTATTCGTCCTTCTGTCATTATGGATGGATCTCAAAGGTCATTCACCATAAATTTAAGGGTTCAACTGTATTAATATTTTTAGCCATTTTGGCAGTTTTAGTCATCAACTATATTTTCTTATTTTGCAAGTGCTCTGATGATGCTAAAGTTTTAGATTCTGCTTCTGAGTTTTGTTTTTTCTTGTTACAGCAATGAAAATGACATTACTGAGAGGCTAAAGAAAATTATTCAGGCAAATGCTAGCCTTAGCCAGGAGTTATTAGAAGCAAGCTCTGCATCCAAATGCCTGGTAGGATAGAGGATTTTGTAACAATGCTGCAAGTGGCGGCTGTTACAAGTGTTGTAGGTTATGTTATTTGATTTTTCTTCTCTTATGTTGGGTTGTTTTGCCATCGCTTTGTGTATGTCAATGAATCTCCATATATATACTCCTGACATTTGTCCACTAATATTACATATGGTCCCATAATGTGATTACAATTCTTATTCTGAGAATTTTGGTTTAGGCTGGTTGGGATATTCTTCAACTTGAGGTTGCGCAATACATAAATAGTGATGTTCGTGTTCCATTCACAATGCAAGTTTCCAAGCCATTAGGTGGTTTTGTTCAGCGCCTCAAGGGGAAGCAGGGACGCTTTCGTGGGAACTTGTCTGGGAAGCGTGTTGAATATACTGGCAGGACCGTCATATCCCCTGACCCTAATTTGAAAATTACTGAGGTCAGGCATTGCACTGAAGCTTGAACAAGTTTTCTTCTGTTTTGTGCGTGCAGTTAATTCGCTCTTTTAATGCGTTTAGTGTTTATTGGGTTTAGGTTGCAATTCCCATCCAAATGGCTCGAATCTTAACTTATCCTGAATGTGTTTCCCACCACAATATAGAGAAATTGAGACAATGTGTCAGTAATGGCCCAGATAAGTACCCAGGTGCAAGAATGCTCACACATACTGATGGTTCTATGAGGCAAGGCTGCAAGGGTGATAGTTGTCATCATTTTCATAAAAGCAGAAATTTTCTTTTAATGATGTGGGATTTACTATTGGATGCTGCAGGTCCCTGTTTCCGAGTGTTAGGAGGAAACTTGCTGATGCACTGAAATATGGTGAAATAGTTCATCGTCATTTGGAAGATGGCGACATTGTTCTTTTTAACAGACAACCAAGCTTGCATCGGATGTCTATCATGTGTCATAGGGTGATAACCATTACATATAGGTCTCCATATTGTATCACTTAAACTTATTTTATTATTGTCTGATTGCACTTTTGTTCATTTTGTTTACGCAGGCAAGAATCATGCCTTGGAGAACATTGAGATTCAATGAATCAGTGTGCAACCCGTATAATGCTGATTTTGATGGTGATGAGATGAATATGCATGTACCACAGACTGAGGAGGCTCGAACAGAAGCTGTTATGCTAATGGGGGTAAACTCGTATGACCCCTTCTCTTATCATATGAATGGAGGCTGTTGGTTCTTTTTTTTTTTTAATTTTTTGATAACAAAGTAAGATGGTTCTTAATCTCTATTTATATGCATAATGTGGAAGGAGCTGTTTCTCATGTCTAATTACTACCATTAATAGTTGCTGCATTTGGTTATTTTGTAATTATTTGGATTTGTTTGTCAGGTGCAAAACAATTTATGCACACCAAAAAATGGAGAGATTTTGGTTGCTTCCACTCAAGATTTTCTAACGTCTTCGTTTCTCATTACAAGGAAGGACACATTTTATGACCGTGCAGCCTTTTCTCTTATGTGTTCTTATATGATGGATGGCATGGATTTTGTTGATTTGCCAACTCCTGCAATACTGAAGGTGAGTTCTGTATAATGCAACAATGCATGCATGCTTAAATAGACATGCCTATTACCAAGCCCATTACTTTTCCGGTTTCCTCATTCTCATCATTCCATTTGTGTCAGTTAGAATCTCATGTCCAGTCTAAAAGGTAGGTTTTTTAGCTTACGTATTCAGTTTTCAATATTCTTCTATCTCTTGTATTAATGCATGGAAATTATGTTTCATAGGAAGATTTTTTGCTGTACAGCCATTGCACTTCATAAGAGGAAACTATATTCCTCAGTGTTGACTAAATTATGTCATAGTAGTGCTTACGTGAAGTTTTTATGATTTGATGGTTATAATATTTTGACCCCAAATGAATATTTTTATACTTTTAGTTTAAGTTGATTTTACTGCTTGAAAAGAATAATAATTTTTGTCAAGTGTCTAGCTGGTGGTCAAGTAACTTGTTTAGTAGTTTGCCAAGGAACTTACTAGTTCATCCAAATAAGTGACAGGCTATTTTGCTTCATGATTGCACATGTCTCTTATCACCGCTGCATATTCCTATAATCTCATTGATAATTATTCTCTTAGAATACTGAGAATACTAAATCCGAAATTTTTAGTATGTGTTCTGTTTTTAATGGTGTGTTACTTTAAGTTTCACAAAACCTTGCTCTCACAGCAAAGCTCTGTGTATAGCAGTGAGTTTTTTGAATAACAAACTGAAGTGTGAAGCTTGGTTGGTCAGTCAGTGAGTAGTTAGGTCCAGTGGGATAACTGAGAATACTAAATCCGAAATTTTTAGTATGTGTTCTGTTTTTAATGGTGTGTTACTTTAAGTTTCACAAAACCTTGCTCTCACAGCAAAGCTCTGTGTAGAG
>QEOT01007139.1:18754-35798 GCA_003123785.1 Pterocarya stenoptera | reverse complement strand
TATTGAATGTGAAATGTTTAGACAAAAAGGAAGGTAGAAAAGGATAGTTTTGTCACTGCCATAACAGAGAAGAAGAAAACCAAAAGGGTTATGACATATTGCTTGACATCTTGCACAACATCTAGATAGTTAGATAATACTCAAATATAGTACTGTTCATTTGGACCGGGTGTACCCGGGTTTTTCTATGCGGGTACCAGCCCGGGTTTGTTCCGGGCCGGAACCCAGTTTTCCGGGTTCCGGACCAGGCCGGGAAAAAACCTGGCCCAGATGAACAGGCCTACTCAAATAGTAGTCATGTTTTGTTTCTTCTATATGTTGCAAGTTATGCACCTCTTCACTTATAAAAAAGTTCTTTTTAGTGCGGGTCTTCAAGAAGTTATGGGTACGGAAGGAATTGATGGATGCAAAACAACAAGTAATCATGTTATTGAAGTGCAGCAGACACTTGGCATTGAAGCTGCCAGGAAGTGCATCATTGAGGAGATAAAATATACAATGGAAAGCCATGGAATGAACATAGACATTAGACATATGATGCTCTTAGCAGATTTGATGACGTTCAGGGTGAGGCTTTTTCCCCCTCTTGTTACATTGTATTCCTACTTTCCCCTAATGAGTTTCTTGGTTGCAAATAACAATTTTTAATGAAGAGGAATATTTTCCCAACATGCCCTAGTTTATTTTGAAGTTTACAAATGGCTTTATTAATACTGCCTAGACAATAAATATATTGACATGTAGGGGAATTAGGAATAAGAATCTATCATAAAATCAAAGAAAAGTCAAACTCAACTGTTGGAATAATGGTTAAAAAAAAGAAAAAGACATTGTTGAATTAGGAAGATGTAGAAGTAAATAACTTGTCTTTTCCAAAATGAACGCTCAATTTGGGATGGAGAGAGTATTATATTTTTTTATTACCTCAAACTTAAAGCAAAATAGCTGGTTCAAATTATGCTCTTGTCCATTGGACGTATAGTCATGGTTTGGATATATGTTCATACATGGATGATTATTGCAATAGGGTGAAGTGCTTGGAATCACAAGATTTGGCATTCAAAAAATGGACAAAAGTATATTGATGCTGGCTTCATTTGAGAAGACGGCAGATCATCTTTTCAACGCTTCCGTAAATGGTAGGGATGACAGGATTGAAGGAGTAAGTGAATCCATAATCATGGGTATACCGATGCAGATAGGCACTGGAATGCTCAAAGTTAGACAAAGGTAAGAAAACTGTTTATTGTACCATCTTTGAGAAGCTAGGCTTTTATGCAGCTTTAGACCTCCCATTTGTTACACATTTATTTAGAATGTTTTTAGGTGTTCTATTGTATACGTCCTGTGTACATGGGCTAGGCCTATTTCATTCATATATATAATATNAATAGAAATGTCAATAAAACGGAAATATGTTTATGAAAAAATAATGCTTTCATATTTATTTTAACAGAGTGTAACAAATTTCTGAAGTACCCTTAACAGAGTTATAAATTTCTCAAGTATTTTCTTCATTAACTCACTCCTAGATGGATTCCAGTCAAGGCATGCTTGGTGGGTCAAATCCACAGGGTAAGGCCTGGCATAATGTTGATAAGAGATCAGTTGCATTTTTTCAGAATTGAAATATCTGTAATTTAAAATTATAGAATAACAAACATCATAAAAGACTAGCAAAATTTGAAATAAAAGCACGAAAATAATGGTCAACTCATAGTAAAATCAAAATTCAGAAACGTATGGATTAATCAGCCCTTTTCATACTGTCAAGGTACAGTAATTACACCTTAAGTATTGCCCTTAGGGAGCCCAATAATAAAACCTTTGCTAGATAATCTCCTTGTACTTCACCTTTATGCAGTTGTCAGGCTAATTAGTTCTTGGAAATGTACAGAAATCAGGTTTGAAGATTGATTAGTGAATCAATTTACTCAACCTATGTAGAACTTTATGAGGTTGACTAGGAAGGAGAAAGAGTTCTCACCATCACATGTTTCTTTTTTTCTGTGAACTGATTTGCGTTTAAGGCTGAGCATCATACTTCTTGGTTTTGTTTTGACTGCATTCCCAAACCATTGGCTTACTGTAATTGTTTTATGAGCAGAGTTAATCTACCTTCAGAGCTACATTATGGGCCAGATCCAATTCTATCTTGACATCAAAAAGTTGCTGCAAAATTTGTGGATCATTTTTGGGCAGTGTAGTGGATATGGATTATTAGAATGCTCCAGTTAATCAAAGGTTGAGAAATGTGTATATAAAGGTGAAGTGAATACGTACTTTATTTAATGATATATCTGTTAGCGGAACATCTATTTTAAAGGTGATAAAGTCTTGAAAGAAATATGCAATTCAATTTCCCTTTTTGTAAATGACTGTGAAGATCACAAGAGTTAACTGTATCATTATGTATTGGTTTACCATTGCGAATATGCGAGAGTTTTGATATTAAGTTCCTAAAGTGCTGATGCTACCGATCATTTCTTGCAATGTTATTTTAGAGGGCAAATCTCTTCATTTTAATTCTATCTTTGTAAGCTTAAATTTATATTGATTCTTTAACTTATAGATTTTACCTCAATCTTCTTTCTCTTCAATTATACATTAGTTTGGGTGAAAAAATTAGAATATTTGTAGAAAGGAAAATTACTTATCCTTCCCTGCAATCCTATATGCATGTAGTCAATCTGAGCGGTAAATTCCCTATCAGATAAAAGAATAAATATATGAAAAATTCTTCTTATCAGTTATTATTCACCATCCCACACTCCACATCTTATAAAAAACACTCTTATATCTTATGAAAAACATCATCATATCTTCTGAAAAAGTTCTACGTGTGAGGTGTGATAGTGAATAGTAGCTTATGCATAGTAAATAATATATATATGAGAAATTCTATTTACAATCCTGAGTAGAGAACTGCGTATGCAGTCTCATTGATAAATAAGGGTAAAGATCATTTTAAAAAGGATATTATTGTAATTGGAAATTTTTTTTAAATATAACTGAATGAACTTTGATGAGCAGTTAGAGATTATATGTAGACTAACTCATATATATTTATATATTTATATATATATATATATGGGGTACGTTGTTGGCAACATGCCTCGCAATAAATAGAATGTTATATAGAAGACTTGTAAATTGCATTACTAGGAATTCTCTCTCAAAGCTCCTGAGATATTGATCCTTCAAGCACATTAATATAGTGAAAATTCTTATGTTATTTCATCTCTCAGAAAAGTATTAGCCGAAAACGAATGCGTAGAAGATTTCTTGGGTTTAAACCTCTAGACTATGAGAAAAGTCCACACCGGACAAAGAAAAAGAATATAACATGCCACGTATCAGACTCAAACAAAGAAAAAGAATAAAATATGCCACGTGTCAGACTCCAAGCCAAACAGTCAAACACATTCTCGGATGAAATAATCTTCCAACTTCCAAATCCCAAAACAAACAGCACGTGAACGCTTCGCACGCATAGGAATATGACTTCACCCAATCACCCCAATTCTTATCTGTTTTGTCTTCTACCGATGTCACGAACGAGAATATGCGTAAATTTGCGTGTTTTTTTTCCTAAATAGATAAATTTGTAATTTTGAAAAAATTAATATATTTTATTTTCTTTATTATAATTCTATTTTTAAAAAAAATTCTAGTGTAAATATTAAGGTGGGTAAATTATGCATTTTTTCTTTTTTAGATTATTAAAACATAAGTGAATTATAGATTAATCATTTATATAAAATAAAATACGTAAAGTTTAAGCATTTTAAAATCATACTAATTACCTTTTTTTTTTATTTTTTATTTTTATATGTACTTAATATTATTATTCTATAAAAAGGGGTGAGCTGAAGAGAGAGCACAGAAAGTCAGATAGATAGGAACAGATGGGTGTGGTGGTGATCGACGGATCGACGGTGAGAGACTTCGTGAACGACGAGATCCAGTTCAAGAAGAGCGTCGATGAGAGTTTCGCGGCTCTTGACCTTAACAAGGACGGCGTCCTCTCCCGCGCGGAACTCCGCAAGGCGTTCGAGACCATGAGGCTGATCGAGGCCCACTTCGGCATCGACGTGGCCACGACGCCGGAGCAGCTCACCAATCTCTACGATTCCATCTTCGAGAAGTTCGACTGCGATGGGAGCGGGACAGTGGATCTGGACGAGTTCAGGTCGGAGATGAAGAAGATCATGCTTGCTATTGCCGATGGGCTGGGGTCGTCCCCCATTCAGATGGCTCTTGAGGACGGCGATAATCAGAGTTTGCTTAAAAAGGCTGCGGATCTCGAGGCTTCTAAGCTATCATCCTCCTGAAGAATCGTCATGGTTCTATGTATGTTTATATATATTGCTTCTTCTGGATTAGTACTTATTATGAATAACTACGGTTCTATGTATGTATTGCTCTGCTCCAGTGCTGAAACTCTCATGAGCGACTTTTGGATAGGACTGGTTTAAGTAGTTTTTGACATTATCTGTTTACTTTATGTTTCGTATGCCAATATTTTTGTGGTTAAGCAATCAGCTCCGATGATCTTCCATCGGTACAAATCTTGTATTTCTGTCAGAAGGGGGAAAAAAATCTGGTGTGGTGTCATGGCATGGAAAAGAAGAAAAAGGATGAAGGGTAGGAGATGAACTCCGTGACGGTGCGGCATATGGATGCCGTAGCGTAGCTCAACACCTCTACATCATCGCAAATGTACAAGTAATCATTTTCGCCGAGAAAATCAACCTCTCTCTCTCTCTCTCTCTCGTTTTTTGCTTAGTTCGCTTATTCGCGATGGTCATAGTATTGATAACTTTTTCTCTCTCGACCTCCTTACCATCGATTGCAGACTTTCCGATCAAGGCGCAGACTTCAATCGTCGCCAATTGGCCATGTTTCCAACCCTAATTTGACACTGCAATATGTTGGCCGGCCGCCGATTGGGTTGCTAGCCCTTTCTCAAACCGGACGGGTGTTTTTTTCCGTTTTACACCCTCCAATGATATGAAGCCACGTTTGCTTTTTAATATCCTAACTGTAGACACAAATACACCTGATAAAACTCATTTGACCAACGTTACAAGTCTTCCTTCTCAAGCTCTCTCGTCCCCATCAGTCCCTCTCAAGCGCTCTCTCTCTCTCTCTCTCTCTCTCTCTCTCTCTTCAAGCTCTCTCCTAGTCGTTCTCAGGACGTAAAGGTTAGGTCTGAACCCTGGAATGGTGCCGAAGTAGATCTGTATCATGGATCTGTGCCTGCAGTCCATGATTTTCTTAAATGGTGGTTGGTCGGAAACTCAGAACTATGGAGGTGAATTAGATAATATTTGCTCTCGTTATAACTTCGTATCTGTCGATTCATTTCCTATCTCCGTGTATCTCCCAGATCTACCCAACTTGACTTCCTCTGTATTCACCATCTGAGAAAAAAAATGGGTTGTCTTTCATAGGCTTTCCAGCTGTCTTTTTGCCTAGAAGGAGATGCAAATTCTTATGGTGGGTCTTGATGCTGCTGGTAAGACCACCATCCTGTACAGACTCGAGCTTGGAGAGATTGTGACCACCATTCCCACCATTGGCTTCAGGAGACATTGGAATATGAGAACATTAGCTTCACTATTTGGGATGTTGGTGGCCGGGACAAGATTCGACCTTTGTGGAGAGATTTCCAAAACACTCAGAGGCTTATTTTTTTGGTTGATAGCAATGATCGTGATCGTGATCGTGTGGTTGACGCTCGGGAGAAGAGCGACCGCCCCCGCCCGGGGGCGGGGGGAGAGAGAAGATCGGGTTTGGGAAGGGGAGATAAAATCAAAGAAGATTTACTGCATGGAATTGTATTGTTAATTTTGGTAGAATCCCTGCGTGTCTTATCATTAGTGGTGGGTGTAAAATAGTGAAAGGCACCCGTCCGGTTCCGACCACCTCTCCTCTTTCTCTATTAAGTTGTTATTTATTTATTTTTTTAGTTTCTTTCTTGGATATATCGTTTTCAGAGACAAGCTGAATTCCGAAAATACACCTCCAATCCTATCCACCGCGCATGCGCCGTAATGTGCTGCCAGCTAACGCTCCCGCACTTGCCACCTACTTTTTTTTTTTTTTTTTATTAAATGAACGAAGTGAGAGTTGACTTGCTTAGATGGATACGATAAGAGACATAATTTTTAATCCAATTTCAAACTTAAAGCCACACAATCTCGACTCACCGTGAAGAGCCTGTCTTAGCTAATCTGGGTGCTGCCATGTTTCCTTCTCTCGGAACATATTGAATTTTTCAGCTTGATCTTACACTTTTCGTTTAGATATAAGAAGCGTTTATTTCATGTTTTTATTATAATTTATTTTAATTTTTATATAAAATATAATAAATAATTTAATTTTTTTAAATTTTAAAACAATAATAATATTAAAAATTAATATTTAAAGAAAATTTTATTTAACTTTTATCTCAACTCATCTTATCTTAACTCAAAATCCAAACAACATTTTAATACTTGCTTTTATGTCTTCAATCATTTGGCCATACCATGCCCAATTCTCTTCGTGCTTCTGAACATCTAATAACTGACAAAGCATCACTTTCGAAGATAGCCTCATCTAACCCTATCTCAGAACATAAAACTAAAGACCATAAAGCATGAATTTCAGCGAGCATTGCAGTTGTGGAGAATCCTAAATAGCTTTATAAATTTTTATCCTTGGTTTTTGCCATCTTATTGCTATGTTGACCACACCTTCACCTGCAACAGAATCACTATTTTTATCATTACCTTGCATAAACTTATCCAATTCAAATCTAGCAGCAGTTAATATTGCCTTAGGACTCTCAAACTTATTTTCAAAAACCCATTTGTTTCTTCTGTGCCACAGCTTCCTCAAGCCACAAGCCATCTCTTCTAATTCCTTTTTCTGTAGCCTTTGACCCAGTTTCACCCATATATTGTAGAAATCATCTTCTTTGCATTCCCATTTCCGAGCCAAACTTACAGAATCTGGCAATACATCTGAAGCTGCCACACAGCTCCAAAACACACGACTACTTGTCTCCTCCTCCTGATTACATATAGGACACAAAGGACTGTCTGTAATCTTCCTCTTTGAAAGGTTGCTCTTTGTTGGAAGAATACCACTTGCTGCTCTCCAGAGGAAAATTTTGATAGGGTTTGGAACATCAAGTTCCCAGATCTTCTTCCATCCCTCGGTGTCAATGTTATTGTGTGATTGCTCCCCTTGTGTTTTTAATTTCAACAAGAAGATTATAGGCGGTTCTAACTCAGAAAGAACCATTTCTACTAGGACCCCAGATCATTTTATCATCTAGTCCCTTCTTACTAATAGGTAGGCTACAGATTGTTCTTTTACAAGATTATAATCCCAGCACCCTCTAGAACTGTCTATCAATGCATCCATAGTTGCTTCTTTATTCAATAACTTTACTGGAGTTCGGACTTCAAAAGACAGTTGGAGTTAGTAGCCATTTATCCTCCCAGATCTTCGTTCTTTTACCATTTCCCCCTCTCTATCTCATTCCCTCACTTATCAAAGCTTTTGACTCCCATATGCTTCTCCATACAAGTGATGGACCTCAACCTAAATAGGCCTTCAAAATAGTACTCTATTTGTAATATTTTTCTTTCATGATGCTGCATATGAATCAGGGTTGGTCATTAATCTCCAAAACTATTTTGCTAACATAGCAGAATTAAGGTTGGGTTTAGATACACAGTTCAGATGAGATGAGATGTTTTGAATCGTAGTTGAATAAAATATTGTTAGAATATATTTTTTAGTATTATTTTTATTTTGAGATTTGAAAAAGTTGAATTGTTTATTATATTTTTGTATGGAAATTTGAAAAAGTTGTAATAATTGAGATGAGATGAGATATGGATTTTGTGTAAACAAATAGAGCCTAAAGCTTTCTATATCTCTGAACCCGATCACACCTACATTTTTTGATCTATTACTCCACATTTTCCACTGAACTTTCCTGTCTTGTTTCATGTGCCCCCACCAAAATCTAGTTATTAGTACTGAGATTTCTTGACAAAGCTTTTTTGGGAGCTTAAAAACACTCATAGCATATGTCGGTATTGCCTGTAATACAACCGTGATCAACACTTCTTTCCTTGCCTGAGATATGAAGTTGTTTTTCTAGTTATTGATCATCTCCCATATTCTCTCTTTAATTTCTCTAAAGGATTTATACTTAGATCTTCCAACAATTGTAGGTAAACCCAAATATTTCTCATAATCCCCACTGACCCTAGCCCGTCTCCTATACAAGTTTGTCTCTTATTGTTGAGCTTGTATTTGAGCTTAAAAAATATAGAAGTTTTATGTTTATTTAATTTCTGCCCAGAAAGCTTTTTCATATCTATCCAAAATCTCTTACACATGTTTCCATTCCTACACCTTTGACTTACAGAATAATATGTAGTCATCTGCAAACATAAGGTGACTGATATTGGTCCCCCCTTGCAACTGATACTCCTTTGACATTCCCAACTCTATTAGCATTAGTAATCATAGAACTGACTCTCTGCAAATAACATAAATAAATAGTGAAATAGTGGATCTCTCTCTGTCTAAGTCCTCTTGTTGGAATTATTTTACTACTTAGTTGCTCATTTACTAGTTAGGTTTGGATGTTGAGATTATAATTTTTAGTTTGAGATAAAAGTTAAAAATTAAATAAAATATTATTTTTTAATATTATTATTGTTTTGGAATTTGAAAAAATTAAATTGTTTATTATATTTTACGTAGGAATTTGAAAAAGTTGTAATGATGAAATTAGATGAGAATTTTCTATTTTAAAAAACTTCCAAACCTAACCTAATACTGCATACTGAATAGAAGTCACACACTGCATAATAAGGTCTATCCATCTAACTACAAAACCTAATTTTTGCATCACAGCCTTCAAATATGGAAAGATATTACACAAATCATGTACGTTTATATCCTCTAAAATTATGGGATTAAACTAAAATACACTGGGATATGCTCTTGATTCTACATTATACATGTGCTCAGACAGGATGACTGATGAATAATAGAACAAGGTGTTAGAAAATTATAATGAAAATAATGGAATCACAAAGATAGAAAATAAAGATCTGGACTTCAAGGTTTGATTGTAACGACGATTTCTTTAAAAGCATATTTTGTCCCCTTTCAATGTGATATAGGGTATTGACAAAATTGTTCTCAGAATACAATGAAATCCTCTCTTCTCGTTGTTCTACAATAGTACTTTCATAGAATAACTTAAAAAACACCATTTTTTTTTAATTACAAGATGGAGAGATATATTTTAGAAGGGGAACTTTGGTTTTTCTTATTTTTTCTAAAATCTAAACAGATCAATTATTTTATAATTGCTTATGATGCATTCTAACAGCTAGAAAATGACCAGTTTTCTTGTTACGTAACAAGTGTTGTATAACGGCTATAAACGACTAATTTTATTTTACGCAAAAAAATCTCATCTAATATTTCATTCTTCATATATTTCAATAAGTTGACATTCTTCATCAATGCACAAATTTTATTTACATTTAAGGAAAATGAGATATTACATTATTATTTAAAATACCCAAAAATAATCTTATCAATTTAATAAATTATAACATTCCCCCACTATTTGAAATAATAATTAAAAAAAATTATTGTGCATATGGACGAAATAAATTGCTTCAATCAATGTGTCTTTTGTACTCAAACCTTCGCCTAGTGTAATTAGATCAAAGCTATTTCATGGTAATCAATGAATGTATTTTGAACTGATCATGACACTAATAGACTAGTTGGATAGAATTCACACAATTATTTTATAATTCTCCAAGTGTTTTCATTTTAAACAATTATCTAGTGTTAGATAATCATCACTCTATTGATTTGTTGATGCCCATTGAACCATGCTTATATTTCAACTCCAAGGTTGGGTTCTCATTGCAGGCAACTTAATTTATAAACCTCAACCACATTCCCTTTGACGTCTTATAGATCATATCCCTTGGTAGACATTTTGTTAACGAATCTGCCAAATTCTGAATATATTTAACATATTCAACAGTAATCACTCCATTATTGAGTAATTCACGCACATAATTGTGCCTTAGACTAATATATCTTGATTTATTGTTATAATTGGGATCTATATCTTCCTATGTTTTCTCTTAATTAAGACTAGGATCATATGGGGTTGAGATTGATTTTTGGTCTTCATAACCATACTTCTTGATCACTTTCTCAATATAATGAGACTGTGTCAAGCATAAACCATTGACTGTCCTCACAATCTTGATTTCAAGAATCACCTCAGCCTCTCCCATATATCTTATGTCAAATATTAAAGAAAGAAACATTTTAGTTTCTTCTACACATTGAAGATTACTTCCAAATATTAACATATCATCAACGTACAAATATATGAATACACAATCATTATTATCTACTTTATAATAAACACATTTATCAATATCATTCATTCTAAAATCATAAGAAAAAACTATTTAATCAAAATTTTCATTCCATTGTTTAGGAGCTTGCTTTAAACTATAAAATGATTTAATCAGTTTACAAACTTTCTTTTCATAACCAGCCATGAAAAAACCCTCGGGTTGTTTCATATAAATCTCTTAATCTACGTCTCCATTTAAAAAAGCAAATTTAACATCCATTTGGTGAACTACTAGATGATTGAGCAATGCAAGAGAAATTAAAATTCTAACAATGGATGTTCTACCAACATGAGCATGTGTATCAAAATAATCTATACCATCTCGTTGTCTATATCCCATAGCCACTAAACGAGCTTTGAATTTATTAATAGAGCCATCAGCATTAAGCTTCTTCCTAAAAATCCACTTACATCCTATTGCTTTTGAACCAGGAGGTAAATCGACTAGTTTCTAAGTTTGATTTGAAACTATTGATTCTATTTCATCATTTATAGCCTCTTCCTAGAAAGCTACATGATCTTGTGATGACATAGCTTCTTAATAAGATGAATGATCACTTTCAACGTTAAAAACGAATTTAACTTCATTCTTCCCCTCATTTCTATCTCCTAAGAAAATCGGAGCCAAATGATATTTCTTTTTTTATCCCTTTTGCTCCTCCCTAGTTCAAACTCACTGGTATGTTCAATTTCATTTTCAAAAGTATTTGAGATATGAACACAAGAATCATTCTTTTGAAAATCTGACTAAGTCAAATTTTCAAAAAATTCTACATCCCTAGACTCATTTATCTCATTTGAATCTATATGTTTTGGAATCCATTTTTTAGTCTTTTACAGTTTCCGAGCATAGGCTAAACACCCCCACACTTTTAGTCTTTTTAAAGATAAAAGGATATTTGTGCCATAATTCAAAAGGATTTTTTGAAACTTTCTTTTGGGTTACTCATTTTAAAATGTGACATCCAGACAAAATAATTTCACTCCACAATTTAAGAGGAAGATCGGAATTTAAAAGCACAGCATTCACCATTTCAACAAGAGTTCTATTTTTCCGTTTGGATATTCCGTTTTGTTGTGGTGTATAAGAAGCAGTGACTTGATGATTTATCCCATGAGTTTCACAGAATCCTGTAAACTCATTTGATAAATATTCAACCTGTCGGTTCAATCTATGGTTTTTCTTGTTACGTAACAGATGCCATCTAACGGCTAGAAAACGACTAGCTAGTTTTATTGTTACGTAACAAATGCTGTATAATATTTCATTCTTCATATATTTCAATGGGTTGACTTTCTCTATCAATGCACAAGAGTTTATTTAAATATAAGGAAAATGCGATATTACATTATTATTTAAAATACCCAAAAATTATTTTATCATTTTAATAAAATCTAACACAAGCAAAACCCTGTGAATAGGTCGATTAATTCAATCTTTTAGTTGAAAGTTCAAACCAATTGGGATTAAGATTACACCATACACACATTATTTAGGACATAATAGAACCTTAATTTCCTTGTACTGGTAGCTGCCGGGTTTAGCTGTTGATGAAAATGCCAAAGGAGAAACACAACCCAAGCCAATTAAAATCTGATTCCTCAACACATCAAGGATCTCTCAGAGCCTATATATATAGTCTTTGTTTTCTGGTGGAGATATGATTCAAATTCTCAAATCATTAATAGGACCGACCGAAAATGAAGACACATTTATCATAGCTACTAGAAAACACTTGTCTGAAGATCCTGCAATTCAGGATCCACAATTTTGGATTCCTTCTCAGCTTCAGTTGTCCCAAAGACAATAGCATCAAGCTTAGGAGGTTTCTGGAAACGTGCAGAGTGTCAGAAATTAAATGTAGTATTTCATGCATTAGCTCCAATTCATGCATTTTAAGTTTTAAAGTTACCATGTTTCGAATTAGCGCCCAATTGACACCCCAGAAGAAAGGGTGACTCTTAATTTCATTTGTCCCTTCCCGAGAACACAATCGGTTTTTGGGATCCCTGTTTAACAGCCGATACATCAACTGCTTTGCTTGGAGACTAACCTGGAATGGAAGAGATCAACTTTTTTTCAACACCACAGCATATTTTGTTTATGGAAAATTCTATACACCATACTACCATCCTACTTTCATCCCACTAAGTATGATGTGGCACATTTATCACTATTAAATGATTATTTATTGTACGCTTCTTTATCATCTAATGGTGATTAATGTGCCACATACTACTTAGTATGATCAAAATAGGATAAGCATATAGTGTATAGCATTACTATTTGTTTATACCCATTGTGGTTATATGTGATTAATGTAGTTTCCAAACTCATACATGACTTCCTCTTTAAAAGAACAAAAACAAAAGAACTCATGCATAAGGTATGTATGTAGGTGGGAATGTAAGTTTGAACCTTTGGTAAAAATAGCTCCATGCAGTATTCAAGTGAAATGTGCTTCAGTTTAAGTAAAAGAATCATATTTCTTAAGTTTGCTAGTTTTGGTTTCAGTTCAAAATCATTCCACGACGAAATTCACTCGAGGGTGGCGGGGCTGTCTTCATGTTGTTTTGGTTTCACTGTTACTTTTCCAAATGCTGACTATGGAAATTTCTTGCCAACTGCTTGGTTTTTTATTTTCCCCCAAGGGAAGGGCACAATATATCCATAAATGATTAGTGAAATCAAGCTGTTTTAAGTTTCTTGCCAACTGCTTGTTTTTTAAGAAATCAAGCCAGTTTTATTAGGCAGTAAACGTGACAAATAGTTTAGGAGCAAGATATATCTCACCCGTATTCTTCTTGAAAACTTGAGATCCTTTTGAAGAATATTGGAAAATGTCTTTTGCCTAGTCTTTCCCCTAAATGGTGTGTATCCATAGAACATCTCGTACATAAGAATACCTGAGAAATGGAGCAGTCAATCAGCAGGGTAGTGTCAGCTATACAGTTCTCGAGAACGGTAACAATAAATGCAATAGTATTGCATGCTCCACTTGTCACTCATAATATTGGTGTACAAGTAATGCAAATCAAGTATGATTTGTTATGGTTTACATGCTTCAAGAATGAGAAGACCAATGCACAGCTTATCATTTCTTATGGACAACTTGTGCATTTGATTTTATAACAATATTTAAATTTTGAAATTTTCTTATCTAATGGACGATTAAGATCAAATAGTGATGATTTGCCTCCAAGTGTTTTAGATTTTGTTAGGAAAACCAATATCAATCTCTTCCATTTGAATCAGGAAATTGGAAGAAGCTCTGCTTCCAGAAATACAATTAAATAGAATCATATCATACTCTGACACGATGGTGGAAACTTGCTCATGAAAAAGATGACAGAATTTGGAATAACTAAGAAACAATAAGCTTGGCTTATGCTAGTGTTAGAAAGTTTTTTTAATCTTTTGCATATTGTTCACTGATTTTCTTAAAGCTTAATCTCAGAGTTGTTATTGGTTCTCCACTTCCCACAAAAGATTAAGCATTTCAGATTGCTAGTTTCCCAAGGCTAAAGAGCATTCTTTTAGTAAATAAATTTACATATTTGATTTTCCAATTTTTTTTGTTTTGTTAAAACATTTATAAAGGGTTGCATTAGTATCCAACTGTAAAGCTTTTACAGTTACATTTGGATGGTTTCATGTTTCTAATTTTTATTTTAAGTTTTCCCCCCACCAAGCCAAAGTTGTTAAAAGAAAATCAAAGCCTGGTTTAAGTTAATATATGCACTTCAGATGCCTTATTTCATGAATAAGATAAAAATCTACCGAGAGCCCACCAGTCCACCGCACTAGTATGGCCTGCCCCAGATATGATTTCCTGCAAAGAATTGATGTGTCAAAATTAAATCTTAGATGCATTTGATCTCCAAAAAGTTGTCTTAACAGGTGAAGATACAATTTCTAGGTAAAAACAACACAAGGTGACAGGTTTGCTTAACTAAAAAAGAAAGAGCAGTGAATGAGAATATGTCATATCTCTTCTCACGATATAAAACATGTCCATTTAAAGCCTATCTATAAATCCTCTGAAACTACATCATCAACTATCCCACTATATTATTACTACATGAAAATTAGCACTATAAAGTCACATTATCCACTCCCGATTTTATATTATAATTATCACTATTATTTTTTGTTTGATTGGTAATTATCACTATTATTATTATTATTATTATTATTATTATTATCATCATCATCATCATTAAGTTAAGTTTATAAAATTAAAAAACAATATATCAAATCAAATTAATAATTTTTGTTTATAATTAGTAGTCTTTGAGTTTTCCTAATCCATTATTTTCTGTTTTCTCAACTTATTCCCTTTACTTTGACACACTATATCAAAATAGCTTTTGGTCCATCTCTTCACTAGAGTAAAGTTTGTGAGGTTTATCTTCAACAAAGGAGAGTAAGGGAATAGAAGATCAAATAGCTCAACCAAAATTTTAGATATCAAAATGCTAACGTTTACGCTCTTTTAAAGGTTCTATTATGGTATAATGCCTCAAAGTGAGATAATTTAGTTAAATATAAGGAAAAAACTATAGACATAAAGGGATCCCACACACTGACGTGGCACACTGTGAGTAGTGTGCCACGTCTCCACTTTTTCTTTTTCTTTCTTTTGTTTTTTTTTTTTTTCGTTTTCTTTTTCTCCTCCTCCCTCCCGTGCGTCTCCCCTCCCCTCCTCCCCCTTTCCGTCTCTGCCTCCGCCTGCCTCGGCCCTCCCCGTGGCCGCCATGGTGGTTGAGGACCACCTCAGGGCCTGTAGAATGCGCCGGCGGTCCAAGCGGCACCATCCGGCGGGGGGATGGGAGCTCCCGTGCACGGCAAGCTGCGTGCCGACCACTATGGCGGCCACGGGGAAGGCCAAGGCAGGCGAAGGCAGAGACTGAAATGGGGAGGAGGGGAAGGGAGACGACCGGAGAGGCGCTGCCGTGAATGGGGGGTGGTGCCGCTGGGACTGACGGCGGCTTCTGCCGGCCCTGAGGTGGTCCCCGACCACTGTGGCGGTGCGGCGATCAGCGGAGACAGGCGGCGACTCACAGGAAGGGGAGCACGGGAAGGAGAAAAGAGATAGAAAGAAAAAAAAAGTGGGGACACGTGTGTGCCACATCAGTGTGTGTGGAATCCCTTTGTGTCTGTAGCAGCTACCTAAATATAATATTTTTGGTTTCCTCAATATAGTTATTTCCTCAAAATGAAACACTACATGAAGATGATTTTTTCTGAGATGATTAGTGAAAATCTTCTAAGATAGACATGTAACAAGCACATGTTAAGATCCAGTAACTGCAACGATATTCAATTTTGACAAACCGGAGCTATGTACTCCTCAGTGCCAACAAAAGAATTTGATGCTCGCACAGGTTCAGCCATGAAGATAGGATTCTGATGACCTTTGTGTTGCTGTTTCTTTTCATTTGTACGTGGAACCAAAAGCTGCAAAGAGCACAGCCAAAACCATCATATTTATTCCAAAGTCTCGAAAAATGATTGGATGTATGCCAAGATTTTTTCTTTGTTTTTGCTGAAAATATTTATGCGATAGAAGATTTGATAACTAGAATACCTGAGGTTTGCAGGATGTCAGACATGACAAATCAAAATCCGTTAAGGACACGTGCCCATCGCTCTGGAGTAAAACGTTTTCAGGTTTCAAATCCCTGTAAATTATCCCTGTAAGGAAATCAGCAGGATATTCATTAAAACTATGAAGATGAAAGAATGCAAGGATTTATCTAATTACTCCATTGTCTAATCCACTATACCCACATCAAGCTGTGGTGACAAACTGCATCAATATATAATGTCAAGCTTTAAGTAGCAGAAAATTTCAGCAATTACACTTTGCTTAGGTATCTTAAATATCATTATGCAGGTACAAGGAACACACTTCAGGGAGCAAGACAGAGGTTCACACAACAATCAGTAGGGCCATCTTGACACAAAAACAAAAAACTGTGATAGCATCAGATGTGGAAACTGCTGGAAAAATATTATACTTGTCGAGCTTGATCAGAAAGACTTCCTTCAGTTGCTCGCTGACTATGTTTTTGAATTACCATTTACCAAAACCATCACTCATTACATATATGCTGTATACTGTTTAATAGAAAGACGCATACATAATGCACAGTAGCCTACCCAGACAGTGAAGGTACTCCAATGCAATTATTAGCTCCGCAGCATAAAATCTATAATTATCAACAATTGCAAGTCAGTTCCAATAAAACTTAGCAACATTAGCAATCACAGAAATAATATGGCTTTGATTGATAGACCAAAAAATTTTCATAATTGCCCAAAGGATTGAAATTAAATGTGTGCAAAACTTGGCTAAAAGCTTTGTAACTTGTCCAATAATGTAAAGGAAAAACTACCATAAATATAAATTTGCTTAGAAAAATATTCCTTTAGCACTCAGTAAAAGGTCATTTATCAGAACGATTAGCTGCAACTTGGTACCCAAAGAAAAACTTTCTGAACACTGTCTAGGTATCATTTCCTCATTTGAACATCGCAGTCAAGATCAGAACAAAACGAAG
>QEOT01007139.1:1031-18744 GCA_003123785.1 Pterocarya stenoptera | reverse complement strand
TATTGAATGTGAAATGTTTAGACAAAAAGGAAGGTAGAAAAGGATAGTTTTGTCACTGCCATAACAGAGAAGAAGAAAACCAAAAGGGTTATGACATATTGCTTGTCATCTTGCACAACATCTAGATAGTTAGATAATACTCAAATATAGTACTGTTCATTTGGACCGGGTGTACCCGGGTTTTTCTATGCGGGTACCAGCCCGGGTTTGTTCCGGGCCGGAACCCAGTTATCCGGGTTCCGGACCAGGCCGGGAAGAAACCCGGCCCAGATGAACAGGCCTACTCAAATAGTAGTCATGTTTTGTTTCTTCTATATGTTGCAAGTTATGCACCTCTTCACTTATAAAAAAGTTCTTTTTAGTGCGGGTCTTCAAGAAGTTATGGGTACGGAAGGAATTGATGGATGCAAAACAACAAGTAATCATGTTATTGAAGTGCAGCAGACACTTGGCATTGAAGCTGCCAGGAAGTGCATCATTGAGGAGATAAAATATACAATGGAAAGCCATGGAATGAACATAGACATTAGACATATGATGCTCTTAGCAGATTTGATGACGTTCAGGGTGAGGCTTTTTCCCCCTCTTGTTACATTGTAATCCTACTTTCCCCTAATGAGTTTCTTGGTTGCAAATAACAATTTTTAATGAAGAGGAATATTTTCCCAACATGCCCTAGTTTATTTTGAAGTTTACAAATGGCTTTATTAATACTGCCTAGACAATAAATATATTGACATGTAGGGGAATTAGGAATAAGAATCTATCATAAAATCAAAGAAAAGTCAAGCTCAACTGTTGGAATAATGGTTAAAAAAAAGAAAAAGACATTGTTGAATTAGGAAGATGTAGAAGTAAATAACTTGTCTTTTCCAAAATGAACGCTCAATTTGGGATGGAGAGAGTATTATATTTTTTTATTACCTCAAACTTAAAGCAAAATAGCTGGTTCAAATTATGCTCTTGTCCATTGGACGTATAGTCATGGTTTGGATATATGTTCATACATGGATGATTATTGCAATAGGGTGAAGTGCTTGGAATCACAAGATTTGGCATTCAAAAAATGGACAAAAGTATATTGATGCTGGCTTCATTTGAGAAGACGGCAGATCATCTTTTCAACGCTTCCGTAAATGGTAGGGATGACAGGATTGAAGGAGTAAGTGAATCCATAATCATGGGTATACCGATGCAGATAGGCACTGGAATGCTCAAAGTTAGACAAAGGTAAGAAAACTGTTTATTGTACCATCTTTGAGAAGCTAGGCTTTTATGCAGCTTTAGACCTCCCATTTGTTACACATTTATTTAGAATGTTTTTAGGTGTTCTATTGTATACGTCCTGTGTACATGGGCTAGGCCTATTTCATTCATATATATAATATNACAGAGTGTAACAAATTTCTGAAGTACCCTTAACAGAGTTATAAATTTCTCAAGTATTTTCTTCATTAACTCACTCCTAGATGGATTCCAGTCAAGGCATGCTTGGTGGGTCAAATCCACAGGGTAAGGCCTGGCATAATGTTGATAAGAGATCAGTTGCATTTTTTCAGAATTGAAATATCTGTAATTTAAAATTATAGAATAACAAACATCATAAAAGACTAGCAAAATTTGAAATAAAAGCACGAAAATAATGGTCAACTCATAGTAAAATCAAAATTCAGAAACGTATGGATTAATCAGCCCTTTTCATACTGTCAAGGTACAGTAATTACACCTTAAGTATTGCCCTTAGGGAGCCCAATAATAAAACCTTTGCTAGATAATCTCCTTGTAGTTCACCTTTATGCAGTTGTCAGGCTAATTAGTTCTTGGAAATGTACAGAAATCAGGTTTGAAGATTGATTAGTGAATCAATTTACTTAACCTATGTAGAACTTTATGAGGTTGACTAGGAAGGAGAAAAGAGTTCTCACCATCACATGTTTCTTTTTTTCTGTGAACTGATTTGCGTTTAAGGCTGAGCATCATACTTCTTGGTTTTGTTTTGACTGCATTCCCAAACCATTGGCTTACTGTAATTGTTTTATGAGCAGAGTTAATCTACCTTCAGAGCTACATTATGGGCCAGATCCAATTCTATCTTGACATAAAAAAGTTGCTGCAAAATTTGTGGATCATTTTTGGGCAGTGTAGTGGATATGGATTATTAGAATGCTCCAGTTAATCAAAGGTTGAGAAATGTGTATATAAAGGTGAAGTGAATACTTACTTTATTTAATGATATATCTGTTAGCGGAACATCTATTTTAAAGGTGATAAAGTCTTGAAAGAAGTATGCAATTCAATTTCCCTTTTTGTAAATGACTGTGAAGATCACAAGAGTTAACTGTATCATTATGTATTCGTTTACCATTGCGAATATGCGAGAGTTTTGATATTAAGTTCCTAAAGTGCTGATGCTACCGATCATTTCTTGCAATGTTATTTTAGAGGGCAAATCTCTTCATTTTAATTCTATCTTTGTAAGCTTAAATTTATATTGATTCTTTAACTTATAGATTTTACCTCAATCTTCTTTCTCTTCAATTATACATTAGTTTGGGTGAAAAAATTAGAATATTTGTAGAAAGGAAAATTACTTATCCTTCCCTGCAATCCTATATGCATGTAGTCAATCTGAGCGGTAAATTCCCTATCAGATAAAAGAATAAATATATGAAAAATTCTTCTTATCAGTTATTATTCACCATCCCACACTCCACATCTTATGAAAAACACTCATATATCTTATGAAAAACATCATCATATCCTCTGAAAAAGTTCTACGTGTGAGGTGTGATAGTGAATAGTAGCTTATGCATAGTAAATCATATATATATGAGAAATTCTATTTACAATCCTGAGTAGAGAACTGCGTATGCAGTCTCATTGATAAATAAGGGTAAAGATCATTTTAAAAAGGATATTATTGTAATTCGAAATTTTTTTTAAATATAACTGAATGAACTTTGATGAGCAGTTAGAGATTATATGTAGACTAACTCATATATATTTATATATTTATATATATATGGGGTACGTTGTTGGCAACATGCCTCGCAATAAATAGAATGTTATATAGAAGACTTGTAAATTGCATTACTAGGAATTCTCTCTCAAAGCTCCTGAGATATTGATCCTTCAAGCACATTAATATAGTGAAAATTCTTATGTTATTTCATCTCTCAGAAAAGTATTAGCCGAAAACGAATGCTTAGAAGATTTCTTGGGTTTAAACCTCTAGACTATTAGAAAAGTCCACACCGGACAAAGAAAAAGAATATAACATGCCACGTATCAGACTCAAACAAAGAAAAAGAATAAAATATGCCACGTGTCAGACTCCAAGCCAAACAGTCAAACACATTCTCGGATGAAATAATCTTCCAACTTCCAAATCCCAAAACAAACAGCACGTGAACGCTTCGCACGCATAGGAATATGACTTCACCCAATCACCCCAATTCTTATCTGTTTTGTCTTCTACCGATGTCACGAACGAGAATATGCGTAAATTTGCGTGTTTTTTTTTTCTAAATAGATAAATTTGTAATTTTGAAAAAATTAATATATTTTATTTTCTTTATTATAATTCTATTTTTTAAAAAAATTCTAGTGTAAATATTAAGGTGGGTAAATTATGCATTTTTTCTTTTTTAGATTATTAAAACATAAGTGAATTATAGATTAATCATTTATATAAAATAAAATACGTAAAGTTTAAGCATTTTAAAATCATACTAATTACCTTTTTATTTTTATTTTTTATTTTTATATGTACTTAATATTATTATTCTATAAAAAGGGGTGAACTGAAGAGAGAGCACAGAAAGTCAGATAGATAGGAACAGATGGGTGTGGTGGTGATCGACGGATCGACGGTGAGAGACTTCGTGAACGACGAGATCCAGTTCAAGAAGAGCGTCGATGAGAGTTTCGCGGCTCTTGACCTTAACAAGGACGGCGTCCTCTCCCGCGCGGAACTCCGCAAGGCGTTCGAGACCATGAGGCTGATCGAGGCCCACTTCGGCATCGACGTGGCCACGACGCCGGAGCAGCTCACCAATCTCTACGATTCCATCTTCGAGAAGTTCGACTGCGATGGGAGCGGGACAGTGGATCTGGACGAGTTCAGGTCGGAGATGAAGAAGATCATGCTTGCTATTGCCGATGGGCTGGGGTCGTCCCCCATTCAGATGGCTCTTGAGGACGGCGATAATCAGAGTTTGCTTAAAAAGGCTGCGGATCTCGAGGCTTCTAAGCTATCATCCTCCTGAAGAATCGTCATGGTTCTATGTATGTTTATATATATTGCTTCTTCTGGATTAGTACTTATTATGAATAACTACGGTTCTATGTATGTATTGCTCTGCTCCAGTGCTGAAACTCTCATGAGCGACTTTTGGATAGGACTGGTTTAAGTAGTTTTTGACATTATCTGTTTACTTTATGTTTCGTATGCCAATATTTTTGTGGTTAAGCAATCAGCTCCGATGATCTTCCATCAGTACAAATCTTGTATTTCTGTCAGAAGGGGGAAAAAAATCTGGTGTGGTGTCATGGCATGGAAAAGAAGAAAAAGGATGAATGGTAGGAGATGAACTCCGTGACGGTGCGGCATATGGATGCCTTAGCGTAGCGCAACACCTCTACATCATCGCAAATGTACAAGTAATCATTTTCGCCGAGAAAATCAACCTCTCTCTCTCTCTCTCTCTCTCTCTCTCTCTCTCTCGTTTTTTGCTTAGTTCGCTTATTCGCGATGGTCATAGTATTGATAACTTTTTCTCTCTCGACCTCCTACCATCGATTGCAGACTTTCCGATCAAGGCGCAGACTTCAATCGTCGCCAATTGGCCATGTTTCCAACCCTAATTTGACACTGCAATATGTTGGCCGGCCGCCGATTGGGTTGCTAGCCCTTTCTCAAACCGGACGGGTGTTTTTTTCCGTTTTACACCCTCCAATGATATGAAGCCACGTTTGTTTTTAATATCCTAACTGTAGACACAAATACACCTGATAAAACTCATTTGACCAACGTTACAAGTCTTCCTTCTCAAGCTCTCTCGTCCCCATCAGTCCCTCTCAAGCTCTCTCTCTCTCTCTCTCTCTCTCTCTTCAAGCTCTCTCCTAGTCGTTCTCAGGACGTAAAGGTTAGGTCTGAACCCTGGAATGGTGCCGAAGTAGATCTGTATCATGGATCTGTGCCTGCAGTCCATGATTTTCTTAAATGGTGGTTGGTCGGAAACTCAGAACTATGGAGGTGAATTAGATAATATTTGCTCTCGTTATAACTTCGTA
This sequence comes from Pterocarya stenoptera, assembly GCA_003123785.1. Classification (NCBI taxonomy): domain Eukaryota; kingdom Viridiplantae; phylum Streptophyta; class Magnoliopsida; order Fagales; family Juglandaceae; genus Pterocarya; species Pterocarya stenoptera. The sequence continues at coordinate 13,449 of QEOT01007139.1, read as the reverse complement.
TCTGTCGATTCATTTCCTATTTCCGTGTCTCTCCCAGATCTACCCAACTTGACTTCCTCTGTATTCACCATCTGAGAAAAAAAATGGGTTGTCTTTCATAGGCTTTCCAGCTGTCTTTTTGCCTAGAAGGAGATGCAAATTCTTATGGTGGGTCTTGATGCTGCTGGTAAGACCACCATCCTGTACAGACTCGAGCTTGGAGAGATTGTGACCACCATTCCCACCATTGGCTTCAGGAGACATTGGAATATGAGAACATTAGCTTCACTATTTGGGATGTTGGTGGCCGGGACAAGATTCGACCTTTGTGGAGAGATTTCCAAAACACTCAGAGGCTTATTTTTTTGGTTGATAGCAATGATCGTGATCGTGATCGTGTGGTTGACGCTCGGGAGAAGAGCGACCGCCCCCGCCCGGGGGCGGGGGGAGAGAGAAGATCGGGTTTGGGAAGGGGAGATAAAATCAAAGAAGATTTACTGCATGGAATTGTATTGTTAATTTTGGTAGAATCCCTGCGTGTCTTATCATTAGTGGTGGGTGTAAAATAGTGAAAGGCACCCGTCCGGTTCCGACCACCTCTCCTCTTTCTCTATTAAGTTGTTATTTATTTATTTTGTTTGTTTCTTTCTTGGATATATCGTTTTCAGAGACAAGCTGAATTCCGAAAATACACCTCCAATCCTATCCACCGCGCATGCGCCGTAATGTGCTGCCAGCTAACGCTCCCGCACTTGCCACCTACTTTTTTTTTTAATTAAATGAACGAAGTGAGAGTTGACTTGCGTAGATGGATACGATAAGAGACATAATTTTTAATCCAATTTCAAACTTAACGCCACACAATCTCGACTCACCGTGAAGAGCCTGTCTTAGCTAATCTGGGTGCTGCCATGTTTCCTTATCTCGGAACATATTGAATTTTTCAGCTTGATCTTACACTTTTCGTTTAGATATAAGAAGCGTTTATTTCATGTTATTATTATAATTTATTTTAATTTTTATATAAAATATAATAAATAATTTAATTTTTTTAAATTTTAAAACAATAATAATATTAAAAATTAATATTTAAAGAAAATTTTATTTAACTTTTATCTCAACTCATCTTATCTTAACTCACTATCCAAACAACATTTTAGTACTTGCTTTTATGTCTTCAATCATTTGGCCATACCATGCCCAATTCTCTTCGTGCTTCTGAACATCTAATAACTGACAAAGCATCACTTTGGAAGATAGCCTCATCTAACCCTATCTCAGAACATAAAACTAAAGACCATAAAGCATGAATTTCAGCGAGCATTGCAGTTGTGGAGAATCCTAAATAGCTTTATAAATTTTTATCCTTGGTTTTTGCCATCTTATTGCTATGTTGACCACACCTTCACCTGCAACAGAATCACTATTTTTATCATTACCTTGCATAAACTTATCCAATTCAAATCTAGCAGCAGTTAATATTGCCTTAGGACTCTCAAACTTATTTTCAAAAACCCATTTGTTTCTTCTGTGCCACGGCTTCCTCAAGCCACAAGCCATCTCTTCTAATTCCTTTTTCTGTAGCCTTTGACCCAGTTTCACCCATATATTGTAGAAATCATCTTCTTTGCATTCCCATTTCCGAGCCAAACTTACAGAATCTGGCAATACATCTGAAGCTGCCACACAGCTCCAACACACACGACTACTTGTCTCCTCCTCCTGATTACATATAGGACACAAAGGACTGTCTGTAATCTTCCTCTTAGAAAGGTTGCTCTTTGTTGGAAGAATACCACTTGCTGCTCTCCAGAGGAAAATTTTGATAAGGTTTGGAACATCAAGTTCCCAGATCTTCTTCCATCCCTCAGTGTTTCCATCCCTCGGTGTCAATGTTATTGTGTGATTGCTCCCCTTGTGTTTTTAATTTCAACAAGAAGATGATAGGCAGTTCTAACTCAGAAAGAACCATTTCTACTAGGACCCAGATCATTTTATCATCTAGTCCCTTCTTACTAATAGGTAGGCTACAGATTGTTCTTTTACAAGATTATAATCCCAGCACCCTCTAGAACTGTCTTATCAATGCATCCATAGTTGCTTCTTTATTCAATAACCTTACTGGAGTTCGGACTTCAAAAGACAGTTGGAGTTAGTAGCCATTTATCCTCCCAGATCTTCGTTCTTTTACCATTTCCCACTCTCTATCTCATTCCCTCACTTATCAAAGCTTTTGACTCCCATATGCTTCTCCATACAAGTGATGGACCTCAACCTAAATAGGCCTTCAAAATAGTTCTATATTTGTAATATTTTTCTTTCATGATGCTGCATATGAATCAGGGTTGGTCATTAATCTCCAAAACTATTTTGCTAACATAGCAGAATTAAGGTTGGGTTTAGATACACAGTTCATATGAGATGTTTTGAATCGTAGTTGAATAAAATATTATTAGAATATATTTTTTAGTATTATTTTTATTTTGGGATTTGAAAAAGTTGAATTGTTTATTATATTTTTATATGAGAATTTGAAAAAATTGTAATGATTGAGATGAGATGATATATGGGTTTTGTGTAAACAAACAGAGCCTAAAGCTTTCTATATCTCTGAACCCGATCACACCTACATTTTTTGATCTATTACTCCACGTTTTCCACTGAACTTTCTTGTCTTGTTTCATGTGCCCCCACCAAAATCTAGTTATTAGTACTGAGATTTCTTGACAAAGCTTTTTTGGGAGCTTAAAAACACTCATAGCATATGTCGGTATTGCCTGTAATACAACCGTGATCAACACTTCTTTCCTTGCCTTAGATATGAAGTTGTTTTTCTAGTTATTGATCATCTCCCATATTCTCTCTTTAATTCCTCTAAAGGATTTATACTTAGATCTTCCAACAATTATAGGTAAACCCAAATATTTCTCATAATCCTCACTGACCCTAGCCCCTATCTCCTATACAAGTTTGTCTCTTATTGTTGAGCTTGTATTTGAGCTTAAAAAATATAGAAGTTTTCTGTTTATTTAATTTCTGCCCAAAAAGCTTTTTCATATCTATCCAAAATCTCTTACACATGTTTCCATTCCTACACCTTTGACTTACAGAATAATATGTAGTCATCTACAAACATAAGGTGACTGATATTGGTCCCCCCCTTGCAACTGATACTCCTTTGACATTCCCAACTCTATTAGCATTAGTAATCATAGAACTGACTCTCTGCAAATAGCATAAATAAATAGTGAGATTGTGGATCTCTCTCTGTCTAAGTCCTCTTGTTGGAATTATTTTACTACCTAGTTGCTCATTTACTAGTTAGGTTTGGATGTTGAGATTAGAATTTTTAGTTTGAGATAAAATTTAAAAATTGAATAAAATATTATTTTTAATATTATTATTGTTTTGAAATTTGAAAAAGTTGAATTGAGATTTGAAACAATTAAATTGTTTATTATATTTTACGTATGAATTTGAAAAAGTTGTAATGATGAAATGAAATGAGAATTTTATATTTTAAAAAACTTCCAAACCTAACCTAATACTGCATATTGAATAGAAGTCACACACTGCATAATAAGGTCTATCCATCTAACTACAAAACCTAATTTCTGCATCACAGCCTTCAAATATGGAAAGATATTACACAAATCATGTACGTTTATATCCTCTAAAATTATGGGATTAAACTAAAATACACTGGGATATGCTCTTGATTCTACATTATACATGTGCTCAGACAGGATGACTGATGAATAATAGAACAAGGTGTTAGAAAATTATAATGAAAATAATGGAATCATGAAGACAGAAAATAAAGATCTGGACTTCAAGGTTTGATTTTAACGACGATTTCTTTAAAAGCATATTTTGTCCCCTTTCAATGTGATATAGGGTATTGACAAAATTGTTCTCAGAATACAATGAAATCCTCTCTTCTCGTTGTTCTACAATAGTACTTTCATAGAATAACTTAAAAAACACCATTTTTTTTTAATTACAAGATGGAGAGATATATTTTAGAAGGGGAACTTTGGTTTTTCTTATTTGTTCTAAAATCTAAACAGATCAATTATTTTATAATTGCTTATGATGCATTCTAACAGCTAGAAATGACCAGTTTTCTTGTTACGTAACAAGTGTTGTATAACGGCTATAAACGACTAATTTTATTTTACGCAAAAAAATCTCATCTAATATTTCATTCTTCATATATTTCAATAAGTTGACATTCTTCATCAATGCACAAATTTTATTTACATTTAAGGAAAATGAGATATTACATTATTATTTAAAATACCCAAAAATAATCTTATCAATTTAATAAAATATAACATTCCCCCACTATTTGAAATAATAATTAAAAAAAATTATTGTGCATATGGACGAAATAAATTGCTTCAATCAATGTGTCTTTTGTACTCAAACCTTCGCCTAGTGTAATTAGATCAAAGCTATTTCATGGTAATCAATGAATGTATTTTGAACTGATCATGACACTAATAGACTAGTTGGATAGAATTCACACAATTATTTTATAATTCTCCAAGTGTTTTCATTTTAAACAATTATCTAGTGTTAGATAATCATCACTCTATTGATTTGTTGATGCCCATTGAACCATGCTTATATTTCAAGTCCAAGGTTGGGTTATCATCGCAGGCAACTTAATGTATAAACCTCAACCCCATTCCTTTTGCCGTCTTATAAATCATATCCCTTGGTAGACATTTTGTTAATGGATCTGCCAAATTCTGAATATATTTAACATATTCAACAGTAATCACTCCATTATTGAGTAATTCACGCACATAATTGTACCTTAGACTAATATATCTTGATTTATTGTTATACGTCTTGCTTGTAGCTACTCATAAGGTTGCCTCACTATCACAATAAATCATTATTGTAGGAAATGGTTTAGTCCATATTGGTACGTCTACCAACAAATTCCTAAGCAATTTTGCTTCTTTACATGTAGCTGGTAAAGCAATAAACCCAGATTCCATTATAAAATGAGTTGTACAAGTTCGCTTTTTTATCCCCATGAGATCGCAGCTCTTCCTAACGTAAACACCACTTATTTGTAGCTGCATTTGGATGTTGAAATGAGTTGTAAATAGTATTATTTGATGGGTCCCATTGAGACGTGTTTAATTTTTTTAGGTTGAGATAGGTTTAACTTTTTAGGTTGGAAATGAGTTTAACTTTTTTTTGGAAAGTTGAAAAAGTAGTGGGTCTCATCAATGATTGATTTGAAATGAGTCGAGTTGGGTTTAACAACCAGTTACACCCGAATTTGATTCTATACTATTCCAACTAGTATCACCGTATCCTTCTAGTATAGTGGGTTCTCTTTGATAGTGTGAACCATAACTTATTGTTCCATTCGGGCATTTTAGAACTCGAGAAATAGCATCCCAATGCTCTTTACCTGGATTGCTAGTAAATTTCTTTAGCATCCCAATTGCAAGTGCAATATTAGGTCTAGTACAATGCACAACATACATTAGACTCCATATCACACTAGCATATTCTAATTGGGATCTATATCTTCCTATGTTTTCTCTTAATTAAGACTAGGATCATATGGGGTTGAGATTGATTTTTGGTCTTCATAACCATACTTCTTGATCACTTTCTCAATATAATGAGACTGTGTCAAGGATAAACCATTGACTGTCCTCACAATCTTGATTTCAAGAATCACCTCAGCCTCTCCCATATATCTTATGTCAAATATTAAAGAAAGAAACATTTTAGTTTCTTCTACACATTGAAGATTACTTCCAAATATTAACATATCATCAACGTACAAATATATGAATACACAATCATTATTATCTACTTTATAATAAACACATTTATCAATATCATTCATTCTAAAATCATAAGAAAAAACTATTTAATCAAAATTTTCATTCCATTGTTTAGGAGCTTGCTTTAAACTATAAAATGATTTAATCAGTTTACAAACTTTCTTTTCATAACCAGCCATGAAAAAACCCTCGGGTTGTTTCATATAAATCTCTTAATCTACGTCTCCATTTAAAAAAGCAAATTTAACATCCATTTGGTGAACTACTAGATGATTGAGCAATGCAAGAGAAATTAAAATTCTAACAATGGATATTCTACCAACATGAGCATATGTATCAAAATAATACATACCATATCGTTGTCTATATCCCTTAGCCACTAAACAAGCTTTGAATTTATTAATAGAGCCATTGGCATTAAGCTTCTTCCTAAAAATCAACTTACATCCTATTACTTCTGAGCCTAGAGGTAAATCGACTAGTTTCTAAGTTTGATTTGAAACTATTGATTCCATTTCATCATTTATAGCCTCTTCCTAGAAAGCTACATGATCTTGTGATGACATAGCTTCTTGAGAAGATGAATGATCACTTTCAACGTTAAAAATTAAACGAATTTAACTTCATTCTTCACCTCATTTCTATCTCCTTTTACGAGATAGATAAGAAAATCGGAGCCAAATGATATTTCTTTTTTATGCCTTTTGCTCCTCCCTAGTTCAAACTCACTGGGATGTTCAATTTCATTTTCAAAAGTATTTGAGATATGAACACAAGAATCATTATTTTGAAAATCTGACTAAGTCAAATTTTCAAAAAATTCTACATCCCTAGACTCATTTATCTCATTTGAATCTATATGTTTTGGAATCCATTTTTAGTCTTTTACAGTTTCCGAGCATAGGCTAAACACCCCCACACTTTTAGTCTTTTTAAAGATAAAAGGATATTTGTGCCATAATTCAAAAGGATTTTTTGAAACTTTCTTTTAGGTTACTCATTTTAAAATGTGACATCCAGACAAAATAATTTCACTCCACAATTTAAGAGGAAGATCGGAATTTAAAAGCACAGCATTCACCATTTCAACAAGAGTTCTATTTTTCCGTTTGGATATTCCGTTTTGTTGTGGTGTATAAGAAGCAGTGACTTGATGATTTATCCCATGAGTTTCACAAAATCCTGTAAACTCATTTGATAAATATTCAACCTGTCGGTTCAATCTATGGTTTTTCTTGTTACGTAACAGATGCCATCTAACGGCTAGAAAACGACTAGCTAGTTTTATTGTTACGTAACAAATGCTGTATAATATTTCATTCTTCATATATTTCAATGGGTTGACTTTCTCTATCAATGCACAAGAGTTTATTTAAATATAAGGAAAATGCGATATTACATTATTATTTAAAATACCCAAAAATTATTTTATCATTTTAATAAAATCTAACACAAGCAAAACCCTGTGAATAGGTCGATTAATTCAATCTTTTAGTTGAAAGTTCAAACCAATTGGGATTAAGATTACACCATACACACATTATTTAGGACATAATAGAACCTTAATTTCCTTGTACTGGTAGCTGCCGGGTTTAGCTGTTGATGAAAATGCCAAAGGAGAAACACAACCCAAGCCAATTAAAATCTGATTCCTCAACACATCAAGGATCTCTCAGAGCCTATATATATAGTCTTTGTTTTCTGGTGGAGATATGATTCAAATTCTCAAATCATTAATAGGACCGACCGAAAATGAAGACACATTTATCATAGCTACTAGAAAACACTTGTCTGAAGATCCTGCAATTCAGGATCCACAATTTTGGATTCCTTCTCAGCTTCAGTTGTCCCAAAGACAATAGCATCAAGCTTAGGAGGTTTCTGGAAACGTGCAGAGTGTCAGAAATTAAATGTAGTATTTCATGCATTAGCTCCAATTCATGCATTTTAAGTTTTAAAGTTACCATGTTTCGAATTAGCGCCCAATTGACACCCCAGAAGAAAGGGTGACTCTTAATTTCATTTGTCCCTTCCCGAGAACACAATCGGTTTTTGGGATCCCTGTTTAACAGCCGATACATCAACTGCTTTGCTTGGAGACTAACCTGGAATGGAAGAGATCAACTTTTTTTCAACACCACAGCATATTTTGTTTATGGAAAATTCTATACACCATACTACCATCCTACTTTCATCCCACTAAGTATGATGTGGCACATTTATCACTATTAAATGATTATTTATTGTACGCTTCTTTATCATCTAATGGTGATTAATGTGCCACATACTACTTAGTATGATCAAAATAGGATAAGCATATAGTGTATAGCATTACTATTTGTTTATACCCATTGTGGTTATATGTGATTAATGTAGTTTCCAAACTCATACATGACTTCCTCTTTAAAAGAACAAAAACAAAAGAACTCATGCATAAGGTATGTATGTAGGTGGGAATGTAAGTTTGAACCTTTGGTAAAAATAGCTCCATGCAGTATTCAAGTGAAATGTGCTTCAGTTTAAGTAAAAGAATCATATTTCTTAAGTTTGCTAGTTTTGGTTTCAGTTCAAAATCATTCCACGACGAAATTCACTCGAGGGTGGCGGGGCTGTCTTCATGTTGTTTTGGTTTCACTGTTACTTTTCCAAATGCTGACTATGGAAATTTCTTGCCAACTGCTTGGTTTTTTATTTTCCCCCAAGGGAAGGGCACAATATATCCATAAATGATTAGTGAAATCAAGCTGTTTTAAGTTTCTTGCCAACTGCTTGTTTTTTAAGAAATCAAGCCAGTTTTATTAGGCAGTAAACGTGACAAATAGTTTAGGAGCAAGATATATCTCACCCGTATTCTTCTTGAAAACTTGAGATCCTTTTGAAGAATATTGGAAAATGTCTTTTGCCTAGTCTTTCCCCTAAATGGTGTGTATCCATAGAACATCTCGTACATAAGAATACCTGAGAAATGGAGCAGTCAATCAGCAGGGTAGTGTCAGCTATACAGTTCTCGAGAACGGTAACAATAAATGCAATAGTATTGCATGCTCCACTTGTCACTCATAATATTGGTGTACAAGTAATGCAAATCAAGTATGATTTGTTATGGTTTACATGCTTCAAGAATGAGAAGACCAATGCACAGCTTATCATTTCTTATGGACAACTTGTGCATTTGATTTTATAACAATATTTAAATTTTGAAATTTTCTTATCTAATGGACGATTAAGATCAAATAGTGATGATTTGCCTCCAAGTGTTTTAGATTTTGTTAGGAAAACCAATATCAATCTCTTCCATTTGAATCAGGAAATTGGAAGAAGCTCTGCTTCCAGAAATACAATTAAATAGAATCATATCATACTCTGACACGATGGTGGAAACTTGCTCATGAAAAAGATGACAGAATTTGGAATAACTAAGAAACAATAAGCTTGGCTTATGCTAGTGTTAGAAAGTTTTTTTAATCTTTTGCATATTGTTCACTGATTTTCTTAAAGCTTAATCTCAGAGTTGTTATTGGTTCTCCACTTCCCACAAAAGATTAAGCATTTCAGATTGCTAGTTTCCCAAGGCTAAAGAGCATTCTTTTAGTAAATAAATTTACATATTTGATTTTCCAATTTTTTTTGTTTTGTTAAAACATTTATAAAGGGTTGCATTAGTATCCAACTGTAAAGCTTTTACAGTTACATTTGGATGGTTTCATGTTTCTAATTTGTATTTTAAGTTTTCCCCCCACCAAGCCAAAGTTGTTAAAAGAAAATCAAAGCCTGGTTTAAGTTAATATATGCACTTCAGATGCCTTATTTCATGAATAAGATAAAAATCTACCGAGAGCCCACCAGTCCACCGCACTAGTATGGCCTGCCCCAGATATGATTTCCTGCAAAGAATTGATGTGTCAAAATTAAATCTTAGATGCATTTGATCTCCAAAAAGTTGTCTTAACAGGTGAAGATACAATTTCTAGGTAAAAACAACACAAGGTGACAGGTTTGCTTAACTAAAAAAGAAAGAGCAGTGAATGAGAATATGTCATATCTCTTCTCACGATATAAAACATGTCCATTTAAAGCCTATCTATAAATCCTCTGAAACTACATCATCAACTATCCCACTATATTATTACTACATGAAAATTAGCACTATAAAGTCACATTATCCACTCCCGATTTTATATTATAATTATCACTATTATTTTTTGTTTGATTGGTAATTATCACTATTATTATTATTATTATTATTATTATTATTATCATCATCATCATCATTAAGTTAAGTTTATAAAATTAAAAAACAATATATCAAATCAAATTAATAATTTTTGTTTATAATTAGTAGTCTTTGAGTTTTCCTAATCCATTATTTTCTGTTTTCTCAACTTATTCCCTTTACTTTGACACACTATATCAAAATAGCTTTTGGTCCATCTCTTCACTAGAGTAAAGTTTGTGAGGTTTATCTTCAACAAAGGAGAGTAAGGGAATAGAAGATCAAATAGCTCAACCAAAATTTTAGATATCAAAATGCTAACGTTTACGCTCTTTTAAAGGTTCTATTATGGTATAATGCCTCAAAGTGAGATAATTTAGTTAAATATAAGGAAAAAACTATAGACATAAAGGGATCCCACACACTGACGTGGCACACTGTGAGTAGTGTGCCACGTCTCCACTTTTTCTTTTTCTTTCTTTTGTTTTTTTTTTTTTTCGTTTTCTTTTTCTCCTCCTCCCTCCCGTGCGTCTCCCCTCCCCTCCTCCCCCTTTCCGTCTCTGCCTCCGCCTGCCTCGGCCCTCCCCGTGGCCGCCATGGTGGTTGAGGACCACCTCAGGGCCTGTAGAATGCGCCGGCGGTCCAAGCGGCACCATCCGGCGGGGGGATGGGAGCTCCCGTGCACGGCAAGCTGCGTGCCGACCACTATGGCGGCCACGGGGAAGGCCAAGGCAGGCGAAGGCAGAGACTGAAATGGGGAGGAGGGGAAGGGAGACGACCGGAGAGGCGCTGCCGTGAATGGGGGGTGGTGCCGCTGGGACTGACGGCGGCTTCTGCCGGCCCTGAGGTGGTCCCCGACCACTGTGGCGGTGCGGCGATCAGCGGAGACAGGCGGCGACTCACAGGAAGGGGAGCACGGGAAGGAGAAAAGAGATAGAAAGAAAAAAAAAGTGGGGACACGTGTGTGCCACATCAGTGTGTGTGGAATCCCTTTGTGTCTGTAGCAGCTACCTAAATATAATATTTTTGGTTTCCTCAATATAGTTATTTCCTCAAAATGAAACACTACATGAAGATGATTTTTTCTGAGATGATTAGTGAAAATCTTCTAAGATAGACATGTAACAAGCACATGTTAAGATCCAGTAACTGCAACGATATTCAATTTTGACAAACCGGAGCTATGTACTCCTCAGTGCCAACAAAAGAATTTGATGCTCGCACAGGTTCAGCCATGAAGATAGGATTCTGATGACCTTTGTGTTGCTGTTTCTTTTCATTTGTACGTGGAACCAAAAGCTGCAAAGAGCACAGCCAAAACCATCATATTTATTCCAAAGTCTCGAAAAATGATTGGATGTATGCCAAGATTTTTTCTTTGTTTTTGCTGAAAATATTTATGCGATAGAAGATTTGATAACTAGAATACCTGAGGTTTGCAGGATGTCAGACATGACAAATCAAAATCCGTTAAGGACACGTGCCCATCGCTCTGGAGTAAAACGTTTTCAGGTTTCAAATCCCTGTAAATTATCCCTGTAAGGAAATCAGCAGGATATTCATTAAAACTATGAAGATGCAAGAATGCAAGGATTTATCTAATTACTCCATTGTCTAATCCACTATACCCACATCAAGCTGTGGTGACAAACTGCATCAATATATAATGTCAAGCTTTAAGTAGCAGAAAATTTCAGCAATTACACTCTGCTTAGGTATCTTAATTATCATTATGCAGGTACAAGGAACACACTTCAGGGAGCAAGACAGAGGTTCACACAACAATCAGTAGGGCCATCTTGACACAAAAACAAAATACTGTGATAGCATCAGATGTGGAAACTGCTGGAAAAATATTATACTTGTCAGGCTTGCTCAGAAAGACACTTTCAGTTACTCGCTGACTATGTTTTTGAATTACCATTTACCAAAACCATCACTCATTACATATATGCTGTATACTGTTTAATAGAAAGACGCATACATAATGCACAGTAGCCTACCCTGACAGTGAAGGTACTCCAATGCAATTATTAGCTCCGCAGCATAAAATCTATAATTATCAACAATTGCAAGTCAGTTCCAATAAAACTTAGCAACATTAGCAATCACAGAAATAATATGGCTTTGATTGATAGACCAAAAAATTTTCATAATTGCCCAAAGGATTGAAATTAAATGTGTGCAAAACTTGGCTAAAAGCTTTGTAACTTGTCCAATAATGTAAAGGAAAAACTACCATAAATATAAATTTGCTTAGAAAAATATTCCTTTAGCACTCAGTAAAAGGTCATTTATGAGAACGATTAGCTGCAACTTGGTACCCAAAGAAAAACTTTCTGAACACTGTCTAGGTATCATTTCCTCATTTGAACATCGCAGTCAAGATCAGAACAAAACGAAG
>QEOT01007138.1:163443-186212 GCA_003123785.1 Pterocarya stenoptera | reverse complement strand
TTGCGAGAGTGACTGAGAAAGGCGTTAATAAGAGTTTCGATGGCTGGAATGGACAAAGGGCTGGGAACCAATGGACGCGTTTTGCGTACGCGTGCCAAACTCGAGTTTTTACTGTGTATCTTTTTGGTTTTTTTTTTTTTAGCCGTGCTAGTCGGTAGAGCCTAGACTCACGGACAAGTTATTAAAACAAAATTTATTTATTTTTATTTTTCTTATAATCTTAAATATTTTTTAAAATAAAAAAATTTACAACATCATTTAAAAAATAATTTCTTAATCACTATATAAAAAAATAAATTTGCATCGTGACCCATCCTCGATATGGATCCTCGGTAAGTGTAGATTATTCTTTGCGTTTTAAACACTATTTTGATTGACAAGAATAATGCATGGGAACATTCTTCGTTGAACACCTCAACGTCAACGAGACGAGTCTTAATAATTATTAATCACTGTGAAATAAAAACTGGAAGGTAAAAATAAGAAATTAATTAGGAAGTGTGTCGATAAGTCCCGCTGTTGTCGTAGTAATTGGGGAAAGAAATGATATTTTAAAATTAGGAGTAATTCTCATTTTAAAATAGGATGTACTACACATATTCATGTCAGCCACCAACGTCTTTTCTTATTTTCTTTTTCTTAATTTATTTTCTTGGTCAATCCATAGCTTTACTTTCCACGTGAAGTGTAGATTATAAGGCATACTTGTAGCTTATAAGATAGGTTTGGAGTTGAGTTGAGAATTTTATGTTTTATTTTAAAGTTTAAAATATTATTTTTTAATTTTAAAATTTAAAAAAATTAAATTGAAATTTTAAAAAATTATATTGAGATTTGAAAAAATTGAATTGTTTATTATATTTTATATAAAAATTTAAAAAAATATAATGATGAGATGAGATTAAGATGAGAAATCTCATCTTATCTTTATCTCCAAACCTATCCTAAACACTTAGACACGTCTTTTCATAAATAAAAATGTTAATTGGGAATTTTCGTTGGAGTCTTTTTTATTTAATAATTAAAAAAATATTTTTTAATAATGTTAAGAACTTCTTTTTTTTAATATTAAAAAATACATATGAAATATATATTACATATATATATATATATATATAGATGTTCAGACTAGTAAGACCTCCCAACGGCAGTAGAACCTCCCTTTCACAAATCATTAAAAGATATTTTTTCTTCATTCACATGGCATAGTGACATTAATCTTGGGCATCTATTATTATTTATTTCCCATGGCGGCTGCCTAACTCCTCTAGTCCTCAGTCCTTCGTATAATCATTAATTAATGATGTTTCTCTCCTTATACTACGCTCAGCCGATCACCAATTGCTGTTTTGGACTCATATGTAGGAATGTAAGAAAAAATCGAAGATCCGTAAACCGGACCGGACAGATTCGGTCTGGTATGGTCTTTAATTTAGTCTGAAATCGATTTTATTTTTTAAAAAACTGATCAAAATGTGTCAAGTTTTAATTTTTCTTTTTCTAAAATTAGATTAGACCAAACTGGATCGATTCATACATATGTTATAATTTTTTATATTGTATATAATTTTTATAAATAATATATAATTATATATAAAATAGTTTTATATTATATGATAAATTACTAATTAATATAATATTAAATTTTAAAATCTTATATTATTATAATATATTGTATTAATAGTTCTACTAATACTATATCATTATAGTCTATAATACAATTATTATATATTATAATATACTACAATGTATTATCAATATAGTATTATATATATATTATATAATATAGTATATAGTATATTAAAACTTGAAAATCGAACTTGAATTGGTAAAATCGGAAATACCACTTTAGGGAGTAACCAATACAGAATCAATTCTTGAAAATTCAAAACTGGTGCATAACGATTCAATCTCAAATTTTGTTTAAAACAAAACCAAACTGGATCGATTACAATCCTATTCATATGTTCTCGATGGTGACCATTATTCCACGTGGCGTGGAACCATGAAGAAGCCTTAATGCTAAGAACAAATTTTGCTTTGTTGATGGCATTCAGAGGCCAACCAACGCCGTTGCAGCTACCCACTTACAGGAGAGATACAACGATATGATCTTGTCTCGACTTTTTAACAGCATTGATAAATCTCTCATGGGCAATTTTACATATTGCAATATGCCTGATGAACTTTGGCTTGAACTTGGGGTTGGATTCTCTCAAAACAACCACCCTCGTATATTTCAACTCAAGCGCAACATCGCCACCCTTCGCCAGGACGCCGCCTCTCTTGCCCAGTATTACAACATAACTAAACAATATTGGGAGGAGCTCAGTGCACTCCAGACCACACCACACTACATTTGTGGAGCGTTCAATGGAGTCTGTCGATTTACAAGCAACCAAACATGTTTTCCAATTTCTTACGGGATTGAATGATTCGTATGCTCAAGTTAGAAACCAAATTTTGGTCATTGATCCCTCACATGTTATCAGTCGAGTATATTCTATCATGCACTAAGAAGAAACTCTATGTCTTCTTCATCTTCCTCTACCCACACTGGACGTCGTTGTTATGCATGTTAATCGGGCTCAATCTTATTCTACAGGTGAGCTTAAAGGCAAGGGAAAGACCGTTATCACTAGTGAACATTGTGGCAAAGTCAACCACTCCAAATCCTCTTGTTATCAACTTAATGATTTTCCTGCGCACTTGAATCAAAACCACAACACTTCGCGCAATGACCCAGTTCGACAGCCCATGGCGCACCAGGTATTTGCTTGCCTACCTGCCACTTGAACCGAGCATGCAATTCCTGGTTTGACTAATGAGCAGTATCACTAGTTAATGGATCTACATCATCTACTCACGCCTCCTTCAGTCAATTTTGCTTGTACTTCTCTTTCTCTCATTTGTAATTCGACTTATGTTTCTAATTTTGATTGGGTAATAAACGGTGGTGCATCCGACCATATGACTAACCACCCACCACCTCTTACTGAGCCACATGTTCTTAGTCCACTCAATCAGTTCGTTTAGCTGTATGTGATATGTTGCAATATCTCATATTGGCACTCTTCATTATCTCCATCTCTTTCTCTTCGTAATGTACTTTTTGTTCCTCAATTTAAATAATCTTATATCCATCAACAAACTTACCAAATCTCTGAATTGTGTTGTAATGATCCAGTCCAATAATTCTAAAGTTAGAATCTTGATAAATTTTATTGAACCTAAATTTATATTAACGGGTCATATTGGCTAAGCCCATGAGTGATAAATTATTGATATTGATTAAGAATTTTAATTAGACTTAACAATTAAGTTAAATCTCATTTATTATTTATTAAACAAGTTAGACTCATTTTAAAATTTAAAGAACGGCTATTAGAAATTTATTTCAATTTACAATCATTATTGATTATAGTTATCTATACAGTCTCAGTCGTTCTCAATCAACTATTTACTTGTAAAATATATCTTTAATTCAAACTCTGATCTCATCCGTCGATCACTATCAGAGTCCAACTTGAACTCTTCATCATCCTTTCCCAAATTCCTCTATATATCTTCCCCTTTGCTGCATGCCCATGTCTAGCATGCAGCAAATCTCTAATGCTAACGCATGTCCCTACACTTCTCTATTGCACAATGAGATTAGGTTTGGATAGTGAGATGAGAATTTTTTGTTTTAAATGAAAGTTTAAAATATTATTTTTTAATATTATTATTGTTTTGAGATTTGAAAAAGTTAAATTGAGATTTAAAAAATATAAATTGCTTATTATATTTTATATGAAAATTTTAAAAAATTATAATGATGAGATGAGATGAAATAAAAATTTTATGTCTCATCTTGATTGCCAAATCTATCCTAAGATTTCATTTGTTTCTCTTGGCCTCTCCCACTATTTTCACTTCTCTCTAAGGTTATCCTCTTTCTATCCTTCTCTCAATAGTTTATTAGTTTATTCTTTATCAATCGTACACTAGCAGTAGCAAACAATAAGCAGGAAAAATGCTATAAGCCCCACTCAGTTGTCCCGTTCTCCCTTCCCGCTTAACGTGGAATGCCACGTTGTAAGTGTTTAAAATTAAAAATTAAAGCCGCCCATCTCATCTTCAACCTTTCTTCTTCGTCTTCAATCCATCCTGCACCATTTCGTTCTTCTGAGAAACCCATCCAGCACCATTTCGTCTTCCGCCATCCCACACCATTTTGTCTTCTGAGACACCTATCCCTTTTGACTAGCCATTAGTCATTTCGTCTGCAACCTTTCGAGAAACCCAAAAACCCATCCCGATCTCGCACCATTTCGTCTTCAACCTTCTAAGAAACCCATCCCATGCTCTGCAGTAACTCGTCTTCAACCTTCTGAGTCTCAACAAACGAACCCATAAACAAGAGAAACCCATCCCGTGAAGAAATAGGTAGAAACCCAAAAATAGTTTGTCTTCAAGCCTCCATCCATTCGACGGCCAAAGAGACCCATTTCGAGAAACCCACCCTTCCGTCGAAGCCATTCCGTCGCCTCCCCTTCAAGCTTCCGTCAATTCACCATTTTCACGTCGATGTCCTGGTAAGGACATTCTATTTGTGCTGACACAATAAACAACGATTCTAATATAAGCCTCCAATATTTGAAATGCTTTGTAATATTGGTTGTAAATTTAGTTTTTAGTTGCTTTTCCAATCTTTGGTTGTAATATTGTTAGCAATATGCTCTGCATAATTTGGTTAATTTTGTTTAATTGTTAGCAATCTGCCTAGTATAATTTGGTTAATTTGTTAATTGTCGATTGGGTTTTTAGCACTCTCAAAAAAATAAAATAAACTCCATATGCTTTAACATGTAAGACACTGATCCCTTCTAATGCATTTGAACCAAGTGATATAGAACTTTTTGGTCCATATTTACTTCCACTGAATAAGTAAGGCCTTTTAAATGTAAAATTAAGTCACAGTCCCATAGATCATGAAGAACCCATTTAAGAAAAAGAGAAAGCACAAAAGCCCTGGTTCAATGTCTATGAGAGTGGAAGAGATGGTTGAATTGGCTTTTGGAAATTCTTAGTTGGTTTTAGGAATATACATGGAATGGGTTTGGATTCTTGTATTCCTTCTGATTTTATATGAAAGCTTTGGAACACAAGAGAAATAGGTAGAGGTTGAAGAGAGCAGAAGGCAGTCTAGAAGGGAAGGAAAACGTTGGATTGGAGATGGGAGGCTAATATGTCTTTTTGTTTACAGGTTTATGTGACTACCCCTGGTTTTGGACAAATTTGGAGGTAATTTTAAGGTGGTGTGAGAGGAGACATGGGTGGTCTACACTGATGGGAAGTGGGCAAAATAGTCCAAAGTTATTTTTGTTTGCCCAGCAAAACAAAAAGAAATGGCTGATATATTTCATGAATTTATTGAAAACGAAATATAATATGTAGTTGCAATCTTGGACTCTTCTTTTCAATCTTGGAATCTTCTTCTGTGAGAGTGTCTTTGTGTGGCTAGTATGTGGTCCTCAACATGGCTCACAAACAATGTATCTGAATGGATCTTTCTGAATGGATCTTTCATGAGAGTTACAAACAATGTAAGGCCATCCATTTCCCTTTTTTTTTTTAATAATCACATGGCAAGGCCTTACTTTGAAACTTAATATTGTTACTTTGAAACTTAATATTGTTTCACATCAATATTGTTTTAAGCATGCCAATTAACTGACTTAGAAATAGATTTTATTTTTCTAATTTGAAACTATGCTATAAAGAAGTTAGTTAATCTAAAGTCACCTCCATAGTTATTAGTAAACAGATCTTTATGAACTGCTTGTGCTGCATGATTTGTAGGAAATTAACTATCATATGCATGATGCATGAATGTGGTTCCCTACTGCTCATCTCTGAGGATTTCACAAAGATCTATTTACTAATAACTATGGTTCAGCAAACTTTTTGTTTCCATCTGCAGTGGTTCACATGAGTCAAACCTGATAATGCAGGAAACTTATGGGTTTTACTTAAGAGGTGAAAGAGTGAATGTGAAGGTGAACGTGAAGGATTTTCAAGCATCAGATCAAGTCTGATGGATTTGTCATTTTTTGTTTTTGTAAGAAACATTATTCATTTTTTGTAAGTTTATCATGTTGTACTAGATCATGTGAGGCATGTAATTACTTATTAAGGTTTTTTTTTTTTGTAAGTTGTAAATGTCACTTTTTGTAATATATACATGTGTGTGTGTGTGGAACACCCTGACTTCCAGTACTCCTACACAATGCATGGAAAATATATAACTCGATGATAATAATAAATGAAGCTTACTGTGTCAAAGAATGAGGTTCTGATAAGATACCAAAATCAAATAAAAAATACCACTCAGCATGATTTTAAAATGAATATGGTATCATTTATGACTACAAAAAAAGAAAGCCACAAACATAAGCTTAAATACAAAGGCGAATAAATATGTTAGAATCAGGAAGTGTTTGAAGTTATACCCTCATACTAGATAATTTGAAATTGCTTGGAGGTGGATTTTAAGTTCTCTCAAATAATCTTCTTCAAAATTGACTCATCGTAACATTATTGATGTTGATATAAGGCAAACTTACACTTGTTCATTCAACTTAGTATTTAGAACAGAGTTATCTAACTAACTGGGATAGATACATTAATCAACTATGGGAATATTGAACTATATATATATAAATAAAAAACTAATGCAGACGTATGAAATTAAAGGGCAGACAATTCAAAAGGTTGTAGGAAAACCTTGGGACAGTTTCAAGTGTAGTATGTGTATTGGTGGAGGAAGAAGTTTCGGTTGTAAGATAGCTGTCGATACCAAACCAGAAGCACAACATTAAAATTAATTTGATGGTTGGAGGTAGTCTTGTCCCTGTACTGAGTATTCCTATTCCTTCCCCCTTATGTGATGTCAGTTTCTAGAGAGACCCAACAAATTAATCAAACAAAATTCTTTCTTCATATTCGCTTACCAAACAAATGCATAAAGCCAAAATTGCAAATGCAGGCAAAATCTCTCTCTCTCTCTTGAGTGCTGAAGTCATATAAATATATATATCATTGACGAAAGGGATTTTTCCTTGTTATTTAATTTTGTTTGTAGGGGTCAAAGGGAAGGCTTTCTTAATGTTTGTGAAGCTCATTATTCTAAAGGTTTTACATGCTTCTGCTTTTTGTTTTAATTTGCTGGAGTCAATGTACCATTGCCAACTTGCTATAAAACAACAACACTAATCGCATGTCAATGATGCTGCTTTCGTAGTTGAATATGCGTGTCCACGACATGATGCTTATATCACCACAACAACAACAATAGGTGAATGCAACCTTAGGGACAATACTTTCCTTGATTGATTGCTTTAAAATATGGTTGAAACTGACCAAAATCATCTTCACCTTGTTCTACATGTGGTCACTATAGAATGACGACATGGGTTCATTTTTTTTTTTTTTTTGCAATTTATTGAAAGCTCTGTTAGATGGATCTGTGTTTCCTACCATTTATTATATGTGAAGTATTGTGATACTCGGTGATTTTTGGATCTAGAATTTCTAGTTTTTCGGAAAAAAAAAAAAAAAAAAAAAGAGTTTCAGTTCATAGGTTTTAAGTATGAATAAACCAACTCCACCATGCTCTATTATCACATGCATCATAGGTTTTTCATTCAAAATAAACCAGAGTTTGTCCCAATATCACATTACATAACACTAATTAGCTAAGAGAAATAAAGGCTGTGGCCATGGCTGAATGCCTTCTCAGTCAATCACAAAGCCCAAACGTCCGAAAAAATTAAGAAATGTACCTCACGGATTGGAGGTCGGACGGAGGAGAGTCGGAAGACGGCTCCAGAAAGAAAGTGGCTACCTTTCTTGGTTTTAAAACACAGTCGAACGTCTGCCTCGATGAACGTCGGGTTTGGGATTTTCACTTTTGAACGTCTGAAGGTGAAATGAGTAACAGGGGAATTGGGGGTGGATGGGCAGGAGAAAAAGTTATGGATTTTTTTTTTTTTAATAAAACAATTTTAAAGGATGTGGCATGCCACGTACAGCGAAAAACTCGAACGGGATAAACGAGCAGTAACTGTAGCCCTCTCAGCCCAACTCTCTCCGCCTTGGTTCAAATCAGATACACTAGAGGCCATTACACTAGTAGGTAGGTAGGCTTAAGCAAGTGATGATGGCTGACTATTAGTAACCTTTTCGTGTAACCCTCTATGTCAAGTGAAAAGAATGTTATTCTAATGGAATACTATTATAGTTATTTCAAAAAGTATGTTCAAACTTTCATTTTTTTTTTAAATAAAATATCATTTAAACCCAATTGCCTTGAAGTCTTCCCCGTAATCTCTCTCTCTCTCTCTCCCGATGTCAATCTCTGATCATGGGCTTGCAAATTGAAACGAGTCATGGGCTTGCAAATAGGTTACTGGTTTAATGGATTATATGGAAGTATGATGGTTTAAGCCCACAAAGAAATTAGACTATTTTTACAGTTAGCAGGATTTTAGGATTTATGAAAATATAGGTTCATTTATAAATTCAGGTTTTAATTATAAAGTACGTGTTAAATTTGAAGTTTATGTAAGTTATGTGTATTTTATAGGTAATCAGTCGCGCTCTCAAAATATTGGATTAGCGCTACGAGGTAAGAAGTATGATCATACCCTTACACGTAAGTACGATAAACAGTATATCTTTTATAAATATTTGCATGTACGCCCTCCATTGGAAGCCCATTTTTACGTACCAAATTATGAAAATTTATAATTTTATGTGAAAAATTATACATCAAAATATTTATGAAAAATAATTATTTTATATGAGGAAACATGTATCACGACATTTTATGAAAGAATGCAATTTTATTTGAAATCTATGATATAACAAATATGCAAGTATGATTATGATGAAGTATGGATGATATGATATGATATGAAGACGATACCATATGTCATGGTCATATTGCAT
Organism: Pterocarya stenoptera; assembly: GCA_003123785.1. Lineage (NCBI taxonomy): Eukaryota > Viridiplantae > Streptophyta > Magnoliopsida > Fagales > Juglandaceae > Pterocarya > Pterocarya stenoptera. Next base: position 177,218 of record QEOT01007138.1, on the reverse strand, counting down.
TGCCAGGTTGTACATGCTAATACTGGTAGTGCACCTAGTATTTTTTCCTTATGTATGGATTCCACAACCTGCGGCCATGAGCGAAATCGAAATCTACTTAAATTCGCTAACCCTAACTCACGGGGGGTCAATAGTGGGTACCGACCTATGACAAGTGAAATATAAGTTCATGTTCATGTTATTTATGTATATATTTATGAGAATGCATATTTTGCAAGAAACCTTATGTTTATTATGTGTACTGTATGATATGTTGCTTATTAAGTATTCAAGTCATTTTTTATATGTTTTATATTTTAACCACCCCAGATGATGATCTTTGTAAGGATGGGATTGCATGACAGGACTTGACCCAAGGAGGAAAGGCAGAGGCCTAGATAGTTTATGTTATGCTTAGTTTTATATTTTAGTTTAATAAGTTATTTTGATAAGCACATGAGACTTTATTGATTTTAAATAAGTGCTCCCGCCGACTCTCTTTTAGATTTTAAGTACTTAATAAAAATTGAATTTATTTATTTATGGGATCTTTCGTATCTGACGCTTCGTTAGTAAGAAAAGTTTTTAAGTCAAGTTTAGTAGCACATTGGTTCTTCAAAATTTTTTAAAAAAAAAATTGACTTTATTGAGGAGATGGGTGTTACATGTGTTTTCATTTTTTTCACAACTTTTGTGTTTTTTAGGACCTAACCATTATGATACTAATTGGAGTGGGTGAGGAGCGTAATAGACTTTATTACTACAAGTCAATCTCTCCTACAGTTCTTCATGTGAATCGATCAATTTCATCTGATATTTGGCACCAACAACTTGGTCACCCTTCGTCTTCTTGCTTACCTAAATTTTTATCTAAATCTAGAAGTTTGATACATTGTGATATTTGTGCTAAAGGGAAACATACTTGACTTCCTTTCACTTTGGTTTCAAAAAGCATGTTTGCCTTTGGTTGTATTTATTTTGATATTTGGGATTATCAAACATCGTCTACTATGGGTGCTCATTATTTTTTAACCATTGTCAATGATTTTTTTAGAGTCACTTAGGTTTACTTATTGCGCTTTAAATCTCAAGGCATCTCATGGTCATGGTCTATTTTTTCATTCCACTTGTAGTTTTGATATATATGCCTACGCAAATTCGAACTGGGCCAATTATCTCACCACTCACAACTCCACCATGGGCTTCTTCATCAATCTTGGCAAAAGTTCCATATCTTGGTGTACAAAGAAATAATCCGTTGTCTCTCGCTCCTCCACTAAAACTGAATATCGTGTTATAGCCAATACAACATAAGAGTTAGTCTAGTTAAAGCTCTTACTTCAAGACTTGGCTTTTCATCATCCTCAACGCTTTCGTCATCCTTAGCCCATGCGCCTTCACTGTGATACTCAAGTTGCTTTCCATATCATTTGTAATCTTGTTTTCCATAAATGTCCCAAACACATCGAGATTGATTAATTGTCACTTGGTTTGTAAGAAGTTTCATAATCGTCTCATTTCTCTGACTCATTTTCCGCCACTAGTCAACTAGCTGGTAAGTTGGCATTACGGATCTTCATGCGCCAACTTTAAAAATGGAGTATTACGGCACACATATTCCCACCAACCACTTTCCTTATTTTCTTGGTCAATGCAAAACTTTACTTTCTATGTATAGTTTAGATTATAGGGCATAATTGTAGCTTTTGATTTTTATTTAAACACGTGTACACATACTTTCACAAATTAATGAAAGAGATTTTTTCTTCATTCAACAGATTGTTTAAAGAGTTATAAAAATGATTGTGTATCATTGATCATTTAAAAAGATGAGTAATTTAAGTCTTCGTTCCTTAGGTGAGGGAGATCGAGCAACAGCCAAACTCCCACAAAATAGAAGAATCGAGGATGTCCACTTTTATCAAAATATAGGAAACAATATCATCATATCCTTAAATATACAGGAGAACTGAAGTCATACTGGCAATTGAGAAAATCTATTCGTAGTCCGGTTTGGGTTATCACACGCCACACAAAACCCAAGTAGCAAACCGAATCAACAACAAGTCTGGTCCAACTCCATGAATCTCGGGTTCGAAACAAATTTTCCACTCTTGTGAAGTCTTTCCCTCCCTGAATGAAACCTCCTTTCTGAAATCAACCAGTCCCTCTCTCGTGAAGCCTCTCCCTCTTGGAATCTCGATTCTGAAACCTCCCTTCAGAAATCCCTCACCAAAATACACCCCCCAATGAGAAATCCATCTCCCTTCGTGAATGACTCTAACGAGACTGGACTCTTGACTACCCCGAGCCACGACGGCATCTAGACCCCCCAAGCCAGGTGTAGGACAGAGCTCAACCCCTAGAAAAGAGACGGATCTCGACACCGAGAGAGAGAGAGAGAGAGCTTCCTGTCGGTGTTCTTCACAAAGGCGAGTAAATCTCCTATTCAAATGTTGTGTAAAGTACCCTCATTTTTTTAATATCATGCTTAGTCTTGTTTTCAAGGTAAATCTCATTATTATGGTGATTGTAATCTGGGCTATGGAAATATGTAGGCATATGGATTGAGAATGCAGTAGAGAAATGAATAGCAAGTGTTTGTAAAAAAGACTCAAAGAAAACATTTTTCCCCTCAGTTATTGAATACTCATGGTGCGAAGAAGCCGCAATAGAGCTCGACCACGAGCCGTGATGGAGCTTGACCTACATTTTTATCACCAAGCGTGTTTCTTTATCATGGAGACGCCGAGTTCAATTTTTTTGCAAAAGCTTTCAATTTTGTTTGCCTCTGCTTTCGACTGATATCTATAGATTGTTTGCCTCTATATAGGTTGTTTCTTTGCCTCTGTATAAATTGGCTTGCAAACTTCCGAACCTGTATTTTTGTTGTTGTTTGAAACTTGTTTAAGAGCCCCCTAACTATTTGACAAAAAGGCTATTGCTGCATTATGCTTGTTTAATACCTTTCTAGTGATGTTCTTTCTCTTTGTAAAAGGAGAGTCATTGAAAATAGCAGAATTTTTATGAAGATAAATTTTCCAAAGAATGAATAAAGCATTAGAGCTTCTAAGATATTAACTTCATCTAACATTTTACAGTTATTCTTCGAAAGAAAAATATTTCTTTCTAGCCATATTGCAATAAACAAACAAAACCAAAAATCAAAGCAAAATGGTACCAGACAGAAATTTACATATTCCACAGTAGGGAAAATTTTGCAACAATGACATTTAGACACAAAATGCACGTCCCTAGCTACATCTTTAAATAACTACATAAATAGCTAGAAATTCCATCATTTAAAGCCTTTCCAAACAAAAGCAAAACATATTTTAGGAGAAACAACCTTATTTTGTAACTATGAATGAAACTTATAAATAGGGAAATGAGGTCTAGTAAGTTATAGGAAGATTTTACAGAGAGAAAGAACATCACCAGAAAGTATCCATCTTCTATAACATCTATACCAAAAGAGATAAAATTACTTGATTTAAAAACTTTATGCATGAAATCCACCCCCACAATATGAAATAGTGAAGAAAAAATGCATCCATTTAAGGAACACGAATATTTAAATTTCAAGTGATGGGAAATAATGTTAGAAGCCTTTTACCAAAGCAATTGATGCAAGTACTATATATGGACAGATGACAGCACATGCTTTATTAGCATTGATTTCCTCCCACAATATCTATATATGGGCAGCTGACAACACATGCTTTGTTTTTTGTTTACTAATAACTCCTATTGTGACCTTTCTTTAAATTTAAGATTTGGTACCGTGATTGTGGCATGGTTTGGAAGATATCTGATTTCTTTTATTGTATGGAGAGATGGTTGCATGGCCCAGATTGTTAGGTTACCACATAATGTTGCTTGTGGACTATGTTTTCTTTATTGTGGACTATGTTTATCTATTTACTAATGATAATGTTTATCTATTTTCCAGCAAATGTCAAGTTCAAGTACCAATAACAGTTCAAGTACGTGGACTTCAAGAGGGAAAAATAAAGCAAGTTTGGACAAGCCACTTTACTACTGTGTCATTCAATCGAAACTCCAAATTTCTGGATAGGGTAATAGTTTTGGCAGAAGATTTTACAACTACCCAAACTATAAGATCAACAAACAATATGGATTTTTTAAATGGATTGATCTTGAAAGTAAACAAAATACATATTGCAAAATGACGTTGGAGTTAGCTCAAAGAAGTAAGGAAAGGTTATTTCATGAACATGTAACGATCCAACAAGTCAAATATAAGCAATGAAAAATAAGTATAAGGGAACCTTGAAAGTGTTGCAGACATCGTAGTTGTTTTTTATTGTATTTTATGCTATAATTTTTATGTATTCCAAAAATATTTGTGTATGTCGGGCAGTGTTTGGACTCATGTAAGCTGATTTAGCTTTGGACAACTGATTGTAATGAACATGTGATGTAATTAGTCGCGTTTAGTGAATTTAATGAACATGTGATGTAATGAGTTGACATCTGTCAATATTTTGGAATGTTATGGACAGGTTTTGGGAGATCATGTTTTCGATTGTTATGGACAGGTTTTGGTTAATGTTTTAAAATGTTATGGACAGATTTTGGACAACTTATGAACATGTTTTGCAATAACTACATAACTACACAAAGGTGAAACAGTTAACGCAAGTCAGCTGGGGCCTTCTCTCTCTCTCTCTCAAGTTAGCTTCTCACCATATATAAAATATCGGTTAAATATGCATATGGTCTTAGAGAAATAAGAACAATGAATTCTCTTGGTAGTACAAAATGCTCAAAGTTGTAATGCATGCAGATAAGCACACATAAGTATGTTAAGTTCATTGGTTAATGTTTTACTTTTTGGTTTCAACAAATTAATTAAGTCTCTCCAAAAGCTTCAAATTGCATATATACAACAATATATACAGAAAATATATATACATGTTTCTGCATGTATATATAGTCTTTCCAAAAGCTTCAAATTATAGGTAAGAATATATACATGCAGATAAGAATATACAACAAATTAATTAAGAAGAATCATGAAAATCCACAAATTTGTATAATTTTTACAACCACAACCTCTAGCAGAAAGCCTTCAGATTTCCACAAAATACTTTAAGATTTCTATGATTTATAGAATAATAATTTTCATACAAGTAGAATACCCACAAATCTGTACATTATTTACAACCATAACCTCCAATAAAATGGCTCCAGATTTTCACAAAACCCTTCAAGAAACCCATCAAAAATAGAATAATGATTTTCATACATGTTGAACACCGGCAAATCTATACATTATTTACAACCACAACCTCCAAAAAAAAGCTACCAGATTTTCACAAAATACTCCAAAAAACCCATAAAAAATACTTCACAAATTCTCATCATTGTCCAATAGTATTTGTTGTGTGAGAGTACTACATTGGGTTCCAGCAACAACATCTTCAACGTTAGCATCAACTTGGGAGTTTGGGACCTCACCAACTTGTTCTTCATTAAATCTTTTCCTACAAGTCTAATTTTCAAAATGAAGAAAATATACATATATTAAAAATGAAACAAACACTAGTCCAACATATATACAATTAATAGAAAAAACCGTTTCTTCTTTCTCTTGGTTGTAACCTTATCCACAGGCGAAACCTTTCTCTTCGTTGAGGGTATCCCTTTTTCTCGAACAACATGGAGGCTTAATATTTTTTTACACTTATCCAAGGCATCGCTCTCGTTGACCTTGGTTGAACCAGACTCAAGTGGTACTCCTTTAAAATTATTCTCAAACTCATCCAAAACCCATATGAATGCATTGACATGGTCATCACTTAAGGATACATGTGTCACTAATTTCAGACATCTTTTAACCACAACCTCATACCTTCATGTGTCCACATTATCCCACAAGTCAACATAACCACTTTTGACAAGTGTGTATCTGCTCTTTAAATCTTTCCTCCACCGATCCAAAACATATATCTCTAGCAACACATGAATCTTTTTCATTTGACAAATTTTAAATGCATGCCTAAAAATAATGCCCCTTATCTCAAACAGTGCGCACGGGCATTTGACATCACATTTCTCCTCGTTATAGTAAACTACGTACTGGACAGTTTTGACATAGTCATTCGTGAAAATTTCATCCAAGACATTGAAGGTGGAAATACAACCATGTTTGCTAACAAGTATGCAATTACAACAAATCATCTCCCACAACTCCTTTTGGATTTCTTTAAACTTCGCATTTGTATACACCGTTTGAAATTGCTTCTCTATATGGAATGGGGATACACGTGAGATTGTTTGGTTGCATAAACTGAAATAAATTGTCGTCTCTACTTTCACCTTCTTCCTCAGAGTATTGTCAAATTGATTGATAAATTCATTTAACTTTGTACCAGAATGAACAAATCCATCGAAAAAAATATTCATGCTTTTAAGCCGCTGTGTAATACTCATACAGCCCAAAATACACCCTTCAAGTAAGCTGGTATCTAGAATGATCTCTCAATGTACAACCCTTGTAGCCATGCATTATCACCAAGGTCATATTTATGAATTAGTCCCCCCCACTTGACATCAAATTCTACGTAAGTATGCCAATCAAATAGGACACTCTGAATGGCAGTCTTCAACTCTGCTTTGAATTGGGAGTGGGATCCCAATTTCTCGAGCAGTTTCTGCATAATATGCTATAAACAATATCTATGGCGAGTTTCTGAAAATACCATCGCAATAACTCTCTTCATTGCCCAGTCTGGGTTTGTTATGATTGCTTTTGGAACCCGACCATTCATGCAGTCCAACCATGCTCAGAACAACCATGCAAAAGTACTTGTATCCTCGCTTGAAATCAAGCCATCCCCTAACAGTATGGATTGCCCATGATGGTTTACCCTAACAAATGGAGCAAAAGGCATACCGTACTTATTTGTTAGATATGTCATATCGAAGATGATTACATCTCTCAAATAATCGTACGAAGCTCAACTACATGCGTCAATCTAGAACACATTTCTAAGTCGCAACTCGTCATCCACATCCATCATAGAAACAAACCCATCATTCAACTTCCTCATCCTCTTAAAGTAATTACTAAGTGCTTTGCTACCTTCTTTACCCAGTCTCAAGTGTCTGATTTTGTCAATTAAATTTTGACAATCTTTCTCTTGAAATTAAAGATTCTCGATCCCCCTCTGCATCAACAATAAGTACTCCAAAATTTTTGTTCATTCGAATACCTGCTCTGTCATTCAAATCAAGAATTCTTTGATTGTATTCATCTAAACATTTGTGACTTCTAAAAAATATAGACTTCTATAGGCTGACAATACTATGTTTGTGAGTATTTTTGGCAGTGGTCAAAACCCGTACACCATTTTTGTCCAAGTGAGCATTTAGCTTCATCTTACAATCCATTTTAATTGTTGTTCGTGCTTCGAGATATTACTGTGACTCGGATGGTACTTGCCGCCACGTGCACACCCAATTGTTACATACTTCGATTTCCCAGATGCATCTCTCTTCGTCCTTTATGTGATAACACCAAAACCTTGTTGCTTGGCATATCGCTTATAATATGTCAGAAGCTTTTTATCTGTGACGAACTCCATACCAGGTTTTGGCTCCTCAACTCGTTCATCATCATCCGATACCTCATTAGTTCCCTCAGCATCTGCCTCTTTATTTACGTTCGAAAAAGTTTCTAAAAATGAAAATGTATGTTTCGTATTAGAATTTATATTATAACACTGGATGCTTACTAATTGGGTTAAAAATATAATACCGTTAGTCAAGTGACAACTCTGATCAGCCGTATGTAATGTACCTCTGAAATTCTTTTCACTTTCAGCACCCATTGGCAATGGCATAGTTGATGATTCACTTGTTAGTTAGGGAGTCTTTTAAGATCTTGTTGACTGCTCTGGATTACTGAACGGTGGCATCGATAAAGACAGTAATGAGGCACAATGTTCAAATAAATTCAATGCATATGAGGGAAAAAAAAAACTAAAAAAGTTTAAAATGAATATGCATAATAGGTATGTTGAACTCGTGTGGACCTCTCCAGATTACTCGACAAAGGGTAAGGCATCGTTGGTCCAAATTGTGGCATCGATGGAAGCTGTAATTAGACACAGTGTTAGTACATCCCAAATGCATATAAGAAAAAAAAAACTAAAAAAGTTTAAAAAGAATCTACCTAGCTACCCCAAGCACATGTATATGGATTTGGATATGCATTATGAGGCATGATAAATGGTGGGTAGTACGAGTTTCCTGGACCATGATATATCTATAATACATAAATAAAAAATACATTTAACTAAATGGCAATACTGGACACAACGACATTTCCAAATGACCAATATGTTTCATACTTGAGTCAGTGAAATCGATATAAAAGGCGTAGGTGGCATTTCATCTTCCTCTTTGTTCATCCCAAAATTTCAACTGAGCTTTTAGGACAAAGTTTGTAACAATCCCGCCCCAGGAAGGGTGGAATCGCTATGTACATACACGTTCTTTCCTTCTTTCCTTTCCATTAATATGCGATTAGCATGAACATAACACACGTGTACTTGAAATTTCTTATTTAATAAAAGGGAACACTTGATAGACGCTCTATTCAAATATTCATCCATAAGAGACTCTCAAAGTCTATCCCAACATAAAACATCTATACATAAATGTAACCCATCATCCATACAAGGTTGAACCAACAGAGAAGACACTAAGCGTTTGTCTCTCTCTCTGTGCAGTAATGCCTTGCTCCCCAGCCGCTTCGTCATTTCCTGAATGTTTAACACATAAACACAAAAGTGAGTCTAATACTTAGTAAGCAGTACACCATGTCGTTAACATATTACTTACATAACTTTCTTTTGAAAACATGCATACATAAGCATTTGCAATTTCCTTGAAAATGCTTTCATGCATAAACATTCTTGAGAAATAAGTCATTGTTTTCATGTATAAACGTTCTTGAGAAATAAGTCATACTTTCATGCATAAACATTCTTGAGAAGTAAACTGTACTTTCATGCATAAACGTTCGTGGGAAATAAACCATACTTTCATGCATAAACATGATTTTCATACTTTTCATCTTTTCACTTTCATAGGCCATTGCACATTGTTACACCCTGCATGCTAAGATTAGCGGCCTTATGGCCAATGGATTCGCCCGCGGCAACAGGTTGGAATCTCATTCCATCAGGGTGCAGCACTGGGTGCACTACCAGATACTACTACCCGGCATTGCAATATGCTCATTCATTCATTTGGGTACCCCTTTCATTTATCTGGCCGTTACGTATTTTCATACATTAAACATCCCTTCATTCTTTCATTTCCTTTGCATTCATTCGTTTTCATTGTCTTTCCTTAGTCTGATGCACATGCATTTTTGAAAAAGGTTTCATGTCATACTATATACATATATAAGTAAGGCATAAGTTATTTAAGAAAGAGCATGCATAAAAATCTCATGATGCATTACCTTATACCATACACACAATTATAAGTAATACGGTGCATAACAGGGGCTACCAAGAAGGGCTTATATATAATATATGTTCATACTTACTTTATCTTTAGAAAAGCATTTGAAAAGAGAGAGATATATATTCTTTCATAAAAGAACTTGTGTAAAGAGTATGGTCATAGATGCTTACCTGTGAGCTTTATTAGTAAGTTCCTTTGATCTTGAAAATATATTCCTATTCAATCAAATGAGATAGATACATTAATATACACCTTACTTTAAGCTTTACTAGTCGATACTCTTACATGCTCGCTTAAATTCCAACTTGAAATTAAGCATTTTCCTTAGCCCGTTTGTCTACCCACCATACGTAACATTAGGCCAAAGCGTTAAAATTCTCATCCCATACAACTTAAAGGAACGCATGAAAGCACATAACTCATTGGCTGCTCCTCTTGTAAGGCCATAGTTTTCTCCACCAAAGATGGATGAAAATCATAGATTAAAATACATAAATGGTAGGAATTTACTTGAAAAGGAAAGGGAACAAGGAGGTATTTCAAATCTGAAAATTTTCCTCGAATAGGACATTTCACAGTTCTGCAAATATCATTTTGGAAGGTAATCCAACAAAAGATCCAATATTTACAAATGGTTGATTTTTATCATTTCTTTTCAATAGTCTTTCATACCAAAATTCATTTTTAGTTGAGCCAAGGTAAGATTGAACAAAGAGGATGAAATGGGCTGATTTAAGCTTCAACAAAAGCATAGCAGAAAATTCTGAATTCCCTTGGACAGCCAATCGTCTTTGTACTTTCATGCTCTTAAACATCCTTTATTTAATTCAAACTTCAACCATATAATTAAATCACACTCAGGTTGTAAGAAGCTTAGGAAAGTACCACTTATTTTCTAAAAACATATCATAAAACATGGGTATAGTACTCAGCAAAGCTCAAGGTTTCCAAGGTAAGGATTACTAGTTTAGACTAAAACTCTCAATGGCTTACTTAGGCCATAAACCTTGAAGGAAGTATGCTTAAAATGCCATAAACTTTGAAGGAAGTATGCTTAAAATTGTAACTTCAACCTCATTAATATAACACTTAAAGACATGGTAAGATCAACATATGGCTTAGGTTTTATAAATCATAAGAAGGAAGCACAACAAGGTAGCTTAAAATCACATACGGCTGGAACCAAATAAGATGTAACGCACGGCTGGAAATCAACAGAGTATATGCACGGCTGGAAATCAAAAGAAAATAGGGCATAGTTCCTTCCATTCGATTATCAATTAGTTAGGACATGAATTAGAAGGGACGAAAGGGGAATCAACTCAGAAATCACTACATAGAAATAGGTCTGCACATAAAACCCGAAACCCCCAAATACAAAGCATAAACTTACTTAGCATGGTTCCAATTTCACAAGAAGTCAGAAGAAATAGAATATTTCCTAACTCAGCAACTACGAACGGAAGGAGGAGAAGAAACCCGAAGATCCAGAGCCACGAAATTCGTCCTCCTTGAAGGAGCTTCACTCGAACCTTAAGCTTAGAAAGGAAAGGAAGAATCGGCTTGAAGAACAAGGGGATGGAGTCGTTCAGTGCTAGAGAACCGAGGGGCAACTTTTGTGTGGGTGAAAAGGCTTACACTTAGGCCTAGTTTGGATAGTAAGAAGTGTTATGAATAGTTGTAAGTAGAGATTGTAGTGGTTTGTGGGTTCCATTGAGAGTAGTTTGGGTTGTTTGAATGTATGAAGTATGTTGAGTTGTTGACTTTTGAGTAGATAGTTGAAAAAGGTGTGGGTCCCATCAATGATTGATTTATTTTTAATGATGATGAAATGATGATTTTATTTATATATAATAGTAATAAATATTATAGTGATTTTATTTTTTATCTATATATAATATTAATAAATATTATAGTGATTTTATTTTTTATCTATATATAATATTAATAAATATTATAGTTTATTTATTTTTATATATAATAGTGATAAATATTATTGTTTATTTTTTTATATATAATAATGATAAATATTATAGTGATTTTATTTTTTGTCTATATTTAATAGTGATAAATATTATAGTAATTTTATTTTTTATTTATATATAATAGTGATAAATATTATAGTTTATTTTTTATATATTATAGTGATTTTATTTTTTATTTATATATAATATTAATAAATATTATATTGATTTTATTTTTTGTCTATATATAATAGTGATAAATATTATAGTTATTTTATTTTTTATTTATATATAATATTAATAAATAGAGAGAGGGAGAGAGAGAAAGTTCATCATATTTTTTTTCTGCAAGTGTTTTGGCAAACAGGAAACCCACATGGTCCTGACATAGGAATATCGAAATCAATGAAAATAGTTTATTTGGATGGAAAACATATCTCCACCGTACGAGAGTAGTTCGAAGTAGCTGAGAAGACTTTAGTGTCCAAACTAGGCCTTAGGGCTTAAGGAGATTTATCTTTGGCTTAACTTGGAAGTTGAAGTCTGCATGTAAGCGAAGAAGAAAATGTCCGAATGGCTTGTAGAGGAAGTCGGTCATCAATAAGAAAAATGAGTCAAAGCTTATCTTGCAAGCTAAAGGAATGGACGGTGTGGATCTAAGCATGGAAGATATTTTTCTCAGATGCTCATCTTACGATGGAGAAGGTTTGGGCCACTCCTCAATTAAATAAAAGGGTAGGGGCTTTAGGAAAAAATGTTATTTTAAGATATGAAAATATACTCTTAAATTATTTTTAGTGACCCTCATTGAAATAAAAGCACACATATCTTAAAACAAAATAATAAAATATTAGAATCAGAAAAATCTTTATCTCAAAATATTTGACTCAGGGAATTAAATTAAAAAAAAAAGAACATAAGAACCTACGTAGCAGGACGCATGTATTACAAAGTTACTAAATAGAAAGGCATAAATCATTCTATAATTGAGTACGCTAAAAGCATGGTGGTTAAACATAAATCTTCAAACTTAAATCCAGAATTTAAATACTTCAATCTAAAGGCGTGGAGGTTGAATACTTTAAAAGTATAAATCAATCCACAATTGAGTATGCTACTTCTCTCTTGGAGTGCTTATAGCTGGTGACAACATGATGTATTTTGTTCGACTCTTATACCTTTCTGCCTTTACTTACTCCCTCAAATATGAAAATCAGTTGGCTTTTAATGCAATTTTCTCATACTTCATCTAATCTCAAAAGTTCACTACTTTAATTCTTAACTCTGTGGTTGTCCTCTTAGAAGTTCCCACTCCTAGAGCAATAAAAATCCAAGAATGCATTTCAAAAAATCCAAATTTAGATGCAAACTAAAGATATGGAAATTTAATTGTTACCCAAATAAAAAATAAAAACAAAAAACATGGTTACCCAACTCAAACTAATATTCTACATAAGGCTCTAATGATTCAATTTTAGACTTGAATTCAAAACAAACAAAATTTAGTTCCCACTCTTACACTGCACATAAAAAAAAAATTACCTTGCATTAAAACCCCAAGTCCCCAGTTCCCAAACAAATTGAGAAATGAAACCTATCAAATATATAGACAAAAGAGTGAAAATTAATGCAATGAACTTGCGATAGCCAATTCAATGCTTACATTTTACATGATGATTATATGGTCAAGTCACTGTTCATAAAATTCAATAGGAATTAGACAAAAAACAAAAACAAAAAAAAAACAAAAGCAGAGAAAAATTCAAACTTTATCTACTGTGATTTTCGGTGCTTTGATTTTCTTTGCAAGTTCGAGTTGACAGAGAGCAATAAGTCTCTCAAAAGAGCCCCACGTAGAATCGAACAACAAGCACTGATTTGAAGGCCTATAACCATCATTCGTCTTCAACCAAGGACGCGAGTTGAATGCCTGTGTGAGTTGAAAGAAAAATTAAAAAAAAGGGCATAACAAAGAGATTTCAAGGCATAACAAAGAGATTATAAGGCATAAGAAAAACAAAAATGGCTCAAAGATTATAAAACAAGGAAAGAAAACCTCTAAGGTTGAACGTGGAGGTGAAGATTCATGGATGCGAGCTGAATGAGGTGGGTTGGTCGTGACTAGGATCTCGTCGGTCTGTCAATCTCGTCGGTAGTCTCCGACGGTGGCGGACATGAAGAGGCCGCTGGCGAAGGAAGAGCATGGGGAGGGGGAGGGAAAAAAAAATTCGAAACTCGCGGATGATTTGGGTATTTACACTATTTAGGTCTCTCTAAATGCACATTTAACTGAAAAAAAAAAAAAAAAAAAAAAAAAAAAAAAAA
>QEOT01007138.1:121256-162452 GCA_003123785.1 Pterocarya stenoptera | reverse complement strand
TGGATCTCGTATTTGTTAGAATAATTTCAAACATGGGCTTATATTGATTGTATGTTTTATAAAAACGGTTAGATATAAATAGCTCACAATGGTGCTTTGGTTAAACACATTAGGTTAAGTGATCATTTTGGGGGTTTATTGCACCTTAGTAAAATAGGATTATATCCTATTTAAAATGTGGTTAATTGTATGTAGGCCTAGAAGTTCAAAGGTCTTATTCTAGATTTTTTCTAAACCCATTGGGATTTGGAATTTTTAGTAGGAGGACTCCACATAGGACTTCTATATATATGGATAGGTCCCTTCTCCTCTCCATGTGCGTCTATTGGCTTGCCCCATTGATAGCTAATACTTTTGTGAGGAGAAGGAGGGGAAGATTTAGCCACTAATATTATTGGTAAAGTTTCAATATTGCTTTCAAGATGACTTCCGCAGGTATAATTTCTATAATTTATAATCAGTTTTGTTTATTAAAATTCTTCTCTTTAGCATGTGTTTCAAGATTTCTACATGTGGTATCAGAGCCTGTCATGCTAGGATTTGAATCTTTCATTTTTTTTTTTTATCAAATATTATCAAAACTGATTTGAGAAGTTGCCGTTTCAGATCAGCATTTTACGAAAGAAAAATCCCATATACTATTCAGTCGGTCAAAGAAATTCTTTCAATATTACTTTGCTTCTCCGTGTATTTTCATGTTGATATAGCACTCCTGCTTATTATAAGCTTGCTGTTACTTCGTCTTCTTTTCTTCCTATTTCTATCGCTGTTATTTTTTTTTAAATCATGGTTTTGCTACAAGCCATTTTTTGGGTATATTGTTATTATTATTTTTCAAAACAACTATGGTTTATACCAATTGTTTTTTATTTATAAATCCATTTGAAAGTTGATATCCAATGTTTTAAAACACCGTATATGTGTTTTTTGGGTACCCAATATTGTTTTCCCTAAATTAATTTTTCTTTTTGACTCAAGAATTTCAAGAAATTGAGAAAAACCCGTTGAAAAATCAATTGACCCGCTTTCAGACCCACGACCTGATTTTCTTACCAGGCTGGAGGTTGAAGATGAATTCACCTCCAGCCAGAACGTCTCCCACTCACACCAGGGGGCGCGTGCGGCGCATGTAGCTACAGTAACAATGATTTTCACTGTTTTCTTTTTTCAGTATTTATTTACTCACCCTATTAAATTTTTCTATATATTTTGAAAACTTTTGTACCATCATAAGATACTGTTTTATAATTTTGAGCATCATTTTCACATTTTTCAGGGGGCTACAGTGTACTGAAAATTGTGATAAATGTTCTAGTGAATATTGAATGCCTTATAAGATCTATGTATCTGTGTACTCTCTCTAAGCATATATATGGATGCATGTTAATTTTATAACTTGTTATAAGCATTCTTTTATAATTATATGATTTCAAGTTTATATTTAATTTTAGACATATCTATTGCCTTATATGCTTGATTTGTTCATATTGTTTTTGTCTATCAATCATATTTGAATTCTGACTTTGATCATGTCAAGTTGATGATTATGTTATCATTTTGTAATTGAATTTTCATGGGCATGTTAACTATCCTTATTTTCCCATTAAGAGAAATATTTTGAAATTTTTTGTGGGTGGTAGCCGCCAAAGTAGCACACTCATTGATATGTATTAAAAAAAAAAGATATTTTTGTTTTATAATTTATTACACATAATATCAGGTGTTGTTGTGTGTGATATTTTAGAAAATGATGGTGAAAAGTAGTTAATGAGATTACATTAGTTTAGAAATTTCCTTCTGCCTAAAGATGATGGTATTTCAAAACTGATGTGATTTTATTAATTTACTTCATGATATATTTTAAAAATACCTTATAGCATGTTGTTTAGTCAGCCCAAAGGTGACTAAACAATGATGCACCAAGGCTCTTATCGATATGTTTTAAACGTACCTTATAGCATGTTGTTTAGTCAGCCCAAATGTGATTTTACAATGATACGCCAAGGCTCTTATCGTAATGAAGCTCATATGGCTCCGAGCTTAATTCTGAGTTGTCTAATTAATAGCCCATATTAATTAGATAGATTTGTCATCATTCATTGACTGCATGCATTATGTTCGGATGATACTTAAATAATATATATTATTTCATGTTTCCACAGTTTTGAGTGCCTCCTCTATTTCAAGTCAATTATCTGCTATTGAAACTTTGACTGAAAATAATTATGTGAGATGGAAACGAGACGTAGAAATAGCACTTGGACTTTTGGGTTTGGATTTGGCCTTGGAGGAGTAGCCTTCAAAACCTACTGATAAGAGCACTGTTAAATATGTGGTTAAGTATCAAAAGTGGGAAAGAGCTAACAGACTTTGTTTAAAGATCATCAAACGTTCTATATTTGATTCCATTATGGGAGCTATTCTGAATAATGACATTGCTAAGAATTTTTTGGATGCCATAGGACAAAAGTTTGTTGAATCTGATAAAGCTGAAACTGGAGACCTAATGGATAGACTGATGAGTATGAAATATAATGGTTCAAGTGGAATTAGGGAGTACATTATGAAAATGATTCATATATCCTCTAAGTTGGAAGCCCTTAAAATTCTCATTGCAGAGCCTTTTCTGATTTATTATGTTCTCAATAGCCTTCCTAACCAGTTTAATCAGTTAAAAGTTGCTTATAATGCTCAGCGAGATAAATGGGATATAAATAATTTAATTGTAGTGTGTAACCAAGATGAGTATAGGATGCGTCGTAAGACTATTGAAACTATGCAATTTGCTTTTCAGCCACAACAAAACAAGAGGTCTTCTCATCATCATAAGTCTAAGTTCTAAAAAGACAATAAGTCATACCAAAATCAGCATAATAAAAGGTTTGGAGGTCAAACTTCTGGTGGTCCTAAAGAAATTATTATGAAAAATGATCATTGTAAGTTTTGTAAAATAAAAGATCATTGGCAAAAGGATTGCTTTAAATTTAAGGCTTGATTAGAGAAGAAGAAGAAAAAGAACTCGACAGATATCTCATTGGCCTTAGTTTGTTTTGAGTCTTCTTTGATAGATGTACCTTTAAATTCTTAGTGGATAGACTCAGGTGCAAGTATTCATATTGCGAATTCCTTGCAAGGGTTCGTAAGCAAACGAAGGCTAAGTGAGAATGAAGTGAACTTGTGTATTGGGAATAGAGTTCATGTGAAGGTCGAGTTTATAGGAATGGTAAAGTTACTTTTGGATTCTGGTTTCTCTTTTGTTTTGAAGAACACAGTTTTTGTACCGACAATGAGACAGAATTTGATTTCTATATCAAAACTTGATAATTCTGATTTTTCTTTTAAATTTGATAATGGAAAAGTTGAATTGTTTTATAATTCTCGTTTGGTTGGAAATGGTCTATTATGTGATGGATTATATAGAATGTCTTTGACTCCTTTTGGTGAAATTTCATGTGTTACCAATATAACAAATAAAATGTCTTTAATCCATGAATCATCTTCTATGTTATGGCACAAGAGATTAGAGCACATTTCAAAGGAAAGAATTGAGAGATTGATAAAAATTGAGATACTTCCCTCTTTAGATTTTTCATATTTGAATATATGTGTGGACTGTATAAGAGGAAAGTTGACTAAATCCACAATGAAGGGTTCTGCTAGGAGCGACGGTATTTTGGACTTAATACATACCGATATCAGTGGACATTTATCTTCTACCATATGTGGAAATAAGTACTTCATAACTTTTATTGATGATTTCTTGAGCTATGGATATATTTACCTGATTAATGATAAATCATTTGCTCATGAGAAATTTAAGATATTCAAAATGGAAGTAGAGAATCAAGGTGGGAAAAAGTATTAAAGTTGTAAGATCTGACCATGATGGTGAGTATTTTGCGAAGTACGATGAATCTGGTCAAAACATGGGTGATTTTGTAAAATTTTTACAAGGGTGTGGAATAGTTCCCCAATACACTATGCCTAGGTCATCCGAGCAGAATGGTGTTTCTGAAAGACGAAATTGAACTCTAAAAGATATGGTTAGGAGTATGATGAGCAAGACAAATTTGCTAGAATATTTATGGGGAGAAGCTTTGAAAATTACCATGTACATTTTAAACAGGTTCCCAGTAAAGCTGTTTCAAAAACTCCTTTTGAATTGTGGACAGACCGTAAGCCAAGTTTGGCTCATTTCAAAGTTTGGGATTTTCCAGCTAAGATTAGGATTTATAATCCTCTTGAAAAGAAATTAGACCCAAAATCTACTATTGGTTATTTTATTGGATACCCTAATAGATCAAAAGGATATAAATTCTATTGTTCTAATCGTGGCACCAGAATTGTTGAGTCCATTACTTCTAAATTTTTTAAAAATGATGTTGGTGACAATGGAAGTTCTGTATTGAAGAAATTTTTTGTTGAACCTGATCCAGTTATTGTTCTAATTCCTATTATACATGAAAGAGTTATTTCTCAACCAATTAAAATTGTTAATAAAGAACTTAGGCAACAAGAAGAACTTCTAACAGTGATTGAGTCAGTTTCTGAGCTACAAGTGAGAAGATCACAAAAAGAAAGAAGGTCAACATTGTCAAATGATTACATTGTTTATTTGCTAGAGAGTGATTTAATATTGGGCATATGGTTGATCATGTTACTTTTAAGTATGCATTGACATATCCTTAGTCAGATAAATGGTTAAGTACTATAAAAAATGAAATGAATTATATGGAAAAGAATAGAGTCTGGGACCTTGTTGAACTTCCTCCAGATGTTAAAGCTATTGACAACGTGTGAATTTTCAAAAGTAAATTGGACTTAAAATGAAATGTTGAACAAAAGAATGCAAGATTAGTTGCAAAAGGATTTACTCAGCGAGAAGACATTGACTATAATGAAACATTTTCACCAATTTCATTAAAATACTCTTTAGAATTATCATGGCATTTTTGGCACATTATGATTTGGAGCTTATCAGATTGATGTAAAGACAACAATTTTTAATGGAAATCTTTATGAAGAAGTTTATATGAGACAACCTGAAGGTTTTATTGAGAAAGAAAAATAAAACTTGGTATGTAAATTAAATAAATTCTTATATGACCTAAAGCAAGCATCTCGAGAGTGGTATTTGAAGTTTGATGAAATTGTAATTTCACTCGGTTTTGTTGAAAATAAAGTTGACCAGTGCATATATCGCAAGACCAGTGGGAGAAAATTTATTTTTCTCATTCTATATATTGATGATATTTTGTTTGCTAGCAGTGACTTGGGATTACTTCATGAATCAAAGAAAATGTTATCTACTAATTTTGAGATGAAAGATCTTGGGAAAGCTTCTTTTGTGCTTGGCATTAAAATATGTCGTGATAGAACTCGTAGTTTGTTGGGACTTTGTCAAAACGCTTATATACAGCGTGTATTACAGAGGTTTGAAATGTAGAATTGTGCACACGGTGATGTATCCATCATAAAAGGAGATAAATTTAATAAAACTCAATGTGCTCGAAATGAGCTCAAAAGGGAATCTATGAAGAATATTCCATATGCCAGTGCTGTGAGGAGTTTGATGTATGCTCAAGTTTGCATTAGACTAGATATTGCCTATGCAGTCAGTGATCTTAGTAGGTTTCAGTCAAATCCAAGCCAAGAGCATTGGAAAGCAGCTAAGAAATTTATGAGATATTTAAAGAAGACTGAGGTTATATGCTTACTTTCCAGCATTCAAATCACCTTGATGTTGTAAGCTACTTAGACTCTGATTTTACTAAATGTCAAGATGATTTGAAATAAACATCAGGTTATGTTTTTACTGGTAGATTCTTCTACTATACAAGCTGAATTTGTAGCATGTTATGGAGCTACTATCCAAGCTGTTGGTTAAGGAATTTTATTTCTAGACTGAAAGTTGTTGGTTCCATTTCGAGGCCAATTACTATTTATTGTGATAATAGTGCAGCAGTGTTCTTTTCAAAGAATAATAAGAGTTCTAGTGGATCCAAGCACGTTGACATCTAGTATTTAGTGGTCAGAGATAGAGTCAAGGAAAGACAGACAAAGATAGAGCATATAAATACAGAGTCGATGATTACAGATCCTTTGACTAAGGGACTTGCTCCTAAAGTTTTTAAAACACATGTTGTTAATATGGATATTGTGGAAACTTTTGATGTTTTTAGTTAGTGGAAGTTACTTATGTAAAAAGAACTACGTTTTGGCATGATCCCTTTACGGGGTACGTAGGCCACCCATATGTTATTTGGGTACGGCTTCTTTCAATAATAATATATATATCTCTCCTATCCATAAGCTATATTTTGAGCATGCATATGGCTTATGTCTTTTATTATGATATTATTAAAATCTCGAGATACTATGGATAAAGACATAAGATGAGTCTCTTTTAGAGACATGTAGCTTCATTTTGAAGTATTATGAGGACTTATATGAATTAGTATAGTTTTTTATCACATTGGTGCTAAGTTCATACTACATACTACCACATTTGGTCGGTGATGGGGATTCATGTCGATGATGATATTAGCATTTGTAGCTATGGAGTGGTCTTACATCGTTTAAGTGGTGTAACAACTTCCATGTTTGATGTTGATATTCTTATAGGACCAGATTATGTTTTCTAAGGTGCTATCATTTGAGCTATTTTTGTGTGGCCATCTATGTAATCTAAGCCGAGAGTCATTTTCAAAACGAGTTTTTATTTTATAGTAATCAATATTCGCCCAAGTGGGAGAATGTTGGAATAATTTCAAATATGGGTTTATATTGATTGTATGTTTTATAAAAATGGGATAGATTTAAATAGCTCACAATGGTGCTTTGATTAAATCCATTAGGTTAAGTGATCATTTTGGAGTTTATTGCACCTTAGTAAAATATGATTATATCCTATTTAAAATGTGGTTAATTGTATGTAGGCTTAGAAGTTCAAGGGTCTTATTCTAGATTTTTTCTAGACCCATTGGGATTTTGAGTTTTTAATGGGAGGACTCCACATAAGACTTCTATATATATGACTATGTCTTATCTCATCTCCATATGTGTCTATTGGCTTGCTCCGTTGATAGATAATACTTTTGTGAGAAGAATGAGGGGAAGATTTGGCCACTAATATTATTTATGAAGTTTCAATATTGCTTTCAAGATGGCTTCCACATGTATGATTTCTATAATTTATAATCAATTTTGTTTATTAAGATTCTTCTCTATAGCATGTGCTTCAAGATTTCTACAGTATTTACTCACTTTTATCAAAGTGCTTATGCATTCTAGAGCTGCAAATATACTTTTTCTAAATAAAAATCCGTCAATCGGTAAAACTGATCGAATCGGTGTATTCAACTTGGTTCAATATTAGTCTAATTTGTTTTTATTATTCATTTCTATTGATCTTATAGCATCGAGTTAATATAACATTTCAAATTAATCTTATAAATTTTAATATACATTTTATTATAATATAACATAAATTAATCTTATAATTTTTAATATAACATTTCAATTTTATATAACATATAACTTTTAATTTTATAATATAAATTAATATAACATAAAATAAAGAATATGGATAAATCATTTGCTTAACTAAAGTTTTGTTAAAATATGATTTTATTTATCTATAAAATCGAATCAGGACCGAAATAAAAAAAAAAATCAAAAGTTTTAATTTTAACACTTGTATATTCAACAACTGTGTATAATATTTCTCCTGAATTATAGCAATCCATATCAAGATTGCTAAATCAATTGTCGTTGCGTAAAGTATTTTCTCACTTTTTTTTTAAGTATTTTTATGTAGTAATTGTACTGAAGCGGGCACTCCACCTCGTTTTCAGCCACTATTAAGTTATTAATATTGCTAAAAAAAAAAAGTTATTAATATTAACTACTTCTAAAATCTTTTGATGTGATATTTTACTTAAAGAACTATTTATTATGGATGTTTTATTTGTTCGCTGATGACGATGCCGTATCATGAAAATGTCAAATGATGATAATTAAAAGTACGATAAATATTATTTTTTAATATAACTTGCTCACACAAAATCACAAGTTAATTATTTTGGAGTTAATATTTCTTGCTTGCAACAATTGAATATGATTCAATCCCTGTAGCATCGAAATTGAATAGCTAAAGATTTGGGTTAATTATATTTTACTCTCTTAAACTTTTACTCAATTCACAATATGCCTTTGAAACTACTAATTGCATTAAAATGAACTCTCAAACTTTCAAAACTTTCTAATCTCTTATTCAGTCTACCAAAAGTGTTAAATCTAACAAAAATTCACTGTAAAAATGTAATTTTTATTTAATTTATTATCATTGATAATATAAAATATAAAATAATATATGTTATCAATTAACAATAAATCATTAATCATTAGCCATATATAAAATTATTTTATATTTAATTTGCAAACAAGTATGAATAATCTATATACACAATAAAATTATTTGATGTTCATTAATCATATATAAAAAAATAAAAACATTATTTAATAATTTATGATTTATTATTAATTGATAATATATATTATGTTATATGTTATATGGTTAATGATAATAAATTAAATGAAAATTACATCTTTACATTGAATGTTATGCACATGAGCAGATTTATGATTTATTATTAATTGATAATATATATTATTTTATATTTTATATGGTCAATGATAATAAATTATATAAAAATTACATCTTTACAGTGAATATTATGCACATGAACAGTACGTGCAATGAGTTTTTGTTAGATTTAATGATGCTGGTAGACGAAATGGAGGATTGGAAAGTTTCGAAAGTTCGAGGGGCTACTTTGATGCAATTAGTTGCTTTGAAGACAAATTGTGAATTGAGTGAAAATTCGAGAAGGCAAAATGTAATTGTCCTGTCTCATCATTACAACTTTTTCAAATTCTTATACAAAATATAATAAACAATTCAAAATTTTCAAAACTCAAAATAATAATATTATTATAATAATATTTTATTCAATTTTTAACTTTTATCTCAACTCATTATCCAAACGACACCTTAAATTGTCAATTATTTTTTTATCTTAAAAAAGATCTAAGAGCACTCCTAATGAATTCTTTATCCAATCTTTTAAATTATATTACTAAAATTCACTTTTTCTATTTTACATACTGATTTTTACAATACATCATACATCAGTTTATCTATTTTTTTATTTATATCAGTTAAATATTATATTTTTTAATATTTTTTATTTATTTCAAATATTATATTCTCTACACAACATATATTTCAAATATTTATATATACATCATATATTTGCAATATTTCTTTATGTATAATATAATATTTTAAATTACTTTAAAAGAGTAAAACGATCAAAAAAAAATACATGCCTTTATTATTAGCAATATCAAAAATTCTGAATATATAAATGTCGAATAGACTATAAATGAAGTACTAGAGGGTAGATGAGAGATAAGATAGTGGAATATGTGCAAGTGTGATAAAAGGGTTAAAATGAAAATAAGATAAAAATAAAAGATGATGAAATGAGAGAGAAATAATAAAAAAGTATTTAGAGTAATGAATAGTTATCTCTACATATAGAGGATTTAATGTAGCTAAATATAAAATAAAAATAGAATAGATAATCTAATAAAATAGACTTTTGACCACCTTCCTTTATATTTAAGAAAAACACTACTTTGCCTCCTCTATTTGCCCACTCTATTTGACCGCTCGGTCAAATTTTTTTTTTTTTTTACTTAGTGATTAAGGAAGTGATTTTAAATGTATTGATGTGTTTTTTTTATTTTTTAAATATATTTAAATATGTTAAAAAAATATGTAAAGTAAAATGAAAAAAAAAAAAAAAAATTTACGCTGGGCGGTAATGCCCAGCGGTCAATTTGGGGCGGCATAGTAGCCGCTCCCTATATTT
Organism: Pterocarya stenoptera; assembly: GCA_003123785.1. Classification (NCBI taxonomy): domain Eukaryota; kingdom Viridiplantae; phylum Streptophyta; class Magnoliopsida; order Fagales; family Juglandaceae; genus Pterocarya; species Pterocarya stenoptera. Next base: position 152,511 of record QEOT01007138.1, on the reverse strand, counting down.
AAACTGGGATTGCTCCTAGACAACACATTAACATCAAACTATTTCGATTTAAAGAGTTTATTTTCACGAAATATTAGTAACCAGATGTATGAAGGCATTGTAGAGTGAAATGAAAATCAGTCCGAATGATATGACTAGAATAAGGCCTCAGAATATAATCTAACACGGGTAATGATATATTTACTATCATTTCAATACTCTTTTACTATTTATATCATATTTGAAATTTTTTATTTTTTTATCATTTTCTTTTAACTGTTTTTTAACATCCTTAATCATTAAGGAAAAAATTAAAAAAGATATATAATTTTATTAATAATTATTTTTTTAATTATTTAATAAAATAAAAAATTAATAAAAAAATCAAATAAAAAAAGAATTGTAAATAATTAGTAGGAGAGTGATAATTCTACCATTTTCCATCTAACACATCAAGAAAACAAGCCCAAAAGAGTCCAAATCCTGGTTACAAAATCAGAAAGAATTTTCCGACCAAACCACGACTCAAATCAATCAGAGTCACGTCAAACAAAAGACTTTTTAAGATGGACTCTGAGCGTTTTGAATGGATTCTTTATTTTATTTTTTAAAATATATTATTAAAATATATTTTTTTATATATTAATTTTTATAATATATCATCAATCTATTTATTTTTTTATTATTTAAATATTTTTTTAATTTTTTTAAAATATTTTATTTCTACTAATAAATTTACAATATCTATATATCTTTTATATTTATAATTTTTTTTATATACAATATAAAATCATTCAGTCCTATATACGTAAAACAAAAATATATAAGTCAAATAAAATCAAAAAATGAGAAAATTGGTTTAAAAGTATTTTCAAGATAGTTTTTTAGAAGAAAATAAAATATATCTGTTTTAAATGATGAACAATAAAAAAAATTACTTACATGATAAAAATGAAAGAAAAAAAAAATAAGGGAGTAAATGAAATATCAATAATAATAATAATAATAAAATTACTGAAAGAACAATATCGCTGCATTTAGCATGTTATTGTAGTTAATTATATTTTATAATTCTTTTTACATCATCTAATGAATCTCTATTTTAAAATAATTCTTTAAATAATTTATATTTTTTATATAATATATCAGCGATTGATAATGCTGCGAAGATAGGATCCGAAGAACCGAACATGATAGCTAGAGGGAAAGCCCCGAATTCATGGGTGGACACGTAGCATGCATGTGTTTCATGGTCGATGGCACGGCATTGCATGCTAGAATAAGCATTTATTTCGTATGTGTCATGTCTAAAGTCTCGTTTATTTTGATAAATAATATGAGTTAAGATTAAAATTAAAAATTAAATAAAATATATTAAAATATATTTTTTTAATATTTTAAAAAATTAAATTATTTATTTTATTTTATTTAAAAATTCAAAATAATTATAATAATTAAATAAAAAGAATTAAGAAGAGTGTGTTGCGAAAACAAAAAGATTTTTTAAGTGAATTTCATCCACCTAACGTTGTATTAGACTTTAGCACTTTGTGGATATGGAACCGCTGCGCTGCGCTTCCCTCACCAAATGTATGTCTCCTCGTACTTTTCCGCTCTTAGCTGTAACCTACCGTCCGTACAATCAGCCCAAATTGTGGATCGCTTGGTCGACAGCAAATAGCATTAATATAAGAAAATTTATATTATTATTATTATTATTATTTCATGTTCAAGTTCAAGTACTGTTATTAGCGTTGTCGACATTCATTTGGTCAATATTCGGAACCAAATTTCTAACCTACTGAAAGAGGCTTATTACCTCTCTTTTTTTCTTCTTGTTTTTATTTTATTTTATTTTTATTTTTTAAGGGGTAGACTGGCGTGTAAGGTGGTTTTACTCCGAGGAAGAAAGAGGCAAATTTGGACCATACGTGTTATAATGTTGGTTGGTGCCTTGACTTATTCAGGAGTATTTGTGGGTCTATTGTCGTTTTACATGCAATAATAGTCTTGATCCAATTTCCTTTTTTTTTCTAATTATTTTTCTTAAAGAATAATTAAAGCATTATTTTAGGCCTCCTTATATAGGATCCTGTTTATGAAATGAATGAATTTCATTTGTTTGTTCTAATGCGAAAAATCAATGATCTAACGCCTATCTAATTTTTTTTTTTTATATACAACAAGAGTGAGAGATTTTAAATTTAAATTTTTTATTTAAAAAACCAAATCGTATGCCATTAAGTTACCAAATTCTTGGGCATGCATACCCAATTAATGATATATATTAATGTTTACGTACATGTGTTGATGAATAATCTCATATTATCTATAGATAAGATCTTAGACATGTTTATAAGTAATAAGTAATTATTTCTTGTCGAACCAGTTTTATAAGATGAGTTAGGTCTATGAATTTGTTCATGGTATCAGAATCTGCCACAAGACGAATAGGGGCTCATACTACTTACCCCATTATAAAAATCAGAAAAAATATTAGTCTGCACGTGAGAGATGATGTTGAGAAATAATTTCACATTACTTGTAGATAAAATCTTAGACATATTTATAAATAATGAACAATCATCTCTTATAGAATTAATTTTATAAAATGAATTAAGTCTATAAATTTCGAACGTATAGCATCCGTTTCCATTCGATGATTGATGGCTGTGGTTGATAGATTCTACCTAACCAAATGGCTTAATTCTTTCTATTTTGGCTAATTTGGTAATTTGCAAGTATCTCGTCCATTTTTATTCCAAATAGCCGCATAATTGTCACATTCAGAGGTTCAAACACTGATAATATTACAAACTTTAATTCAATGTTCCTGAGAAAATTATATTTAATTGTGTTAAGTTTAATAATATTTTTGTCAGTCTGACCTGTAAATTAGTAACTATATAAAAACTTGGATCGCAGTACGTACGTGACATGTGACCAAGTTCGGTTTGAGTATATATATGGCTAACACTGATGGAGGATATGCATAGCAATTGCTTGCCATTGGGGATTTTATATTGAAATTTGAAGCCATATTGTAAGGTACCGAAATTAATAGCTTGTGGGTTATGTTAGGGAAAAAAAAAAAAAGATAATTCAAGGGGGCTAAAATGGCTTTTCCTTTTCTCTAATACAACATTTTCGTAGTTTTCTTGAGTAAGAATTCAACCTCAAACTTTGCTGTTTTCATGATTATTATTATTTATATCCTTCTCTTAGGAAAGTCTCTAAAGGAAGAGATAAATTTTATATTTTTAATTCTTTTTAGAAATGTTCTGTACTGTTGAGATATGTTTGGTAAAAACCATATTTATTTTATTAAGATATGTTTCTTAATTTTTATAATTTTTAAGAATTCTTGAAAAGAAATTTAGGTATATTTTGTCTCAGAAATAATATTTGCAGGTCGTTGAGTGTGCAAGTACCGCGTAATATCTTTATAAAAAAATGAGTAAATACAGAATTCACATAAAAAAATTAAATTTTTAATAATAGACCTCATTTTTTTTTTAAAACAATTTCGCAACTATATACAGTCTTAAAGAGATAATTGGCTTGAATAAAAATTTGTTGAGATGTGTTTTGTACTATCATTTATGAATTAAAGTGTGTTATAATATAAATAATTAAACTTATTTGCTTACATTATATGTGTTTATTTAATATAATATTAGTGCAATGACTACATTAGCATCCTCACTTGGCTTGGCTAAATTTATCTTTAAAATTTAGTCAATATCATATTTTTTTACATTTATCTATTTCATTTAAATTTAATCCTCACATTGGATTATCCATTCACTTTCTATATAATAATAAAATATTTTTAATTTAATAATTTATTTATTTATTTTATTTTTATCACATTTTGTAGTTCTACTAATTAAATGTTAATAATAATTATATTATAATTAAATTAATATTAAAAAAATTATATTTTCAAAAATCATTTAATGCTAATAACAAAAAATATTTGATTAAACTCATTTAAATTTCTATCTAAATTTCTTAATTACAAATCAAGTAATATTTTTACTTTGAGTGAAACTAATATTTTAATATTTGCTTGGAGTGAGAAATTAGTATTTTAATATTTGGTAAATTAATTGTAGTTCTCCATCTTTGACCACCCATTGTAGTAAAAGTCTAAATTATTTTAGATTTGCCAAATTCAATGTGGGATATTTTTTATATCAATTATGTAAATTTTAGTTAATCTTTTTATTTGGCCAAGTCAATGAGAATGGTTTATAGGGTTAAATTTTGACTAAATATTTTACCAGTTATTTAAATATTTAAGATATTGTACACAAATAGTTTTTAGATGTAACATAATTAATTGATATTTTTATTCGATCTGTTTAAGTATTCATAAATAAAACTGAAAAGTTATTTGAATGAACTTTGAAGACAGAAATGTTTGAAGGTTTTAACGAGAAATTCTATTACATACGGTCCCTTTTATATATTTTTTATATATTTTAATTATATTATTAACTGTATTATTATTTTTATATTTAAAAATATATATGTATAATCGATCAAGTAGAATGCATAAAAAATAAGCAAATAACTTTCAAAAAGGAAAAAGGATAAAAATAAAAACAACTTCCAAATTTCGCCTAACTGACAAGTAAATGATGTTTGCCCAGTTTCTGCTTCGCTCCTTCCTAATCCTGTCAGCGTAGAAAACTATTAAATGAATTAATTTAATCCATAAAAATAAATTTTGGAGCCTAGTAATCAAACCAACCATTTCCTAACTAGAAAGTTTCATAAGAATTTCGTGATTCAAAATATTTTTTCCTAAAAATTTTGATCCATAATTCTCACTTGTGCCTCCCAACCACATAAAACGTTGTATAGAAAAAAAAAAAATATATATATATATATTAAAGCTTGGTTGGTCCATGTCTTGCTAGCTGTTTTTGCAGGCCTAGAGAGAGAGAAAGTGTTTGGTTTTACAGCTCGTGATAGAAAGTACGAGCAAGGAGTGAAAGGGAGAGGCTGTTTTGTCAGGTTATGTCCAAGGGTCGCTCCCTACTCTGTAACCTAGTGAAATCTCTGCCTCGTTGTCTCTGAGTAGTTGGCTATTATCCTGTCTTTTGATGGACACTCCAAGGCTCTCTTTCTCTCCCACTCTCTCTCTTTTTCTTCTCATCTTTTTTTTTTATTTATAATAAATATTTAAAGAAAATAAATATAATTATTTTCTATATTTCTAATTAATGTGGGATTACCCATCTGTCTCTCTCTCTCTTGTCTCTCTCTCTCATTCAAACACACTCTCACCCGCACACTGATACAAAGGAAACGTTTGTGGAGCAAGAAAAAAATTAACAAAAGATACTAGCAAAGAATAGAAACCAAGGAATGAATGGTGTTTCAGCTGTTGAACCGGATTACTCTGAGTTTGTTGAAGTTGATCCTACTGGAAGATATGGAAGAGTACGTAAATTCTGTTGCTCAGTTGTTGCCTTCTCTCTGCGTTTTTCATTGCCTGTTTAGTGTTTTATGTTCCTTCTTACAAGCATGAATTTTTATTTTTATTTTCTCTAAATGAATTCAATGGGTCCTATTTATGAGTCGCTGTACTTGATTTTTTTTTGGCAGTACAATGAAATTCTTGGCAAAGGAGCTTCAAAGACTGTGTATGAGGCTTAATTCTCTCGATTTTTTCTTTGGCATGTCCTTTTTCATATGTCTGCAAGTTATAAACTCTTTTGGCATTCTATGATTATTTGTTTTTCATTTTTTTGTCAATAGTATGGTTTTGCAAATAAACGGGTGTCTGGGGTTGTATTGATTGTTGTAGTTATAGAGCTTTTGATGAGTATGAAGGGATTGAAGTAGCATGGAATCAGGTGAAGCTTTATGACTTCCTACAAAATCCTGAAGATCTTGAGAGGCTGTACTGTGAAATTCATCTGCTCAAGACCCTTAAACACAACAACATCATGAAGTTCTACACTTCTTGGGTTGATACTTCCAAGAGGAACATCAACTTTGTCACCGAGATGTTCACCTCTGGTACTCTCAGACAGTAAGCATCATATTAAGTTCCAAAAAATAGAAATGCTCATCTGTCTTCATCTTTGTCGACTTCATGATTTGGGTTTTTGATGCTTATTTATTTAAATATTTTGTGTTTTCGATTGCTGGTTAGGTATAGGCTGAAGCACAGGAGAGTGAACATTAGAGCCGTGAAACATTGGTGTAGGCAGATTTTGAAAGGGCTTCTGTATCTCCACAGCCGTAACCCACCTGTTATCCACAGAGACCTCAAGTGTGACAACATTTTTATCAACGGGAACCAAGGGGAAGTCAAGATTGGAGATCTTGGCCTCGCAGCAATCCTTCGCAAATCTCATGCCGCTCACTGTGTCGGTATGTTAGAAGTGTTCTAGATTCCCTCGAATATTGTCCGAATCAAAATTGCCACCATTTGTTTCTCATCCTATTTCCGGAAAATGAGCAGAATCAATGCAGATGAAGTTCTAGCAATTCTGATTATGCATATTGTGTTTTCCCTTCCTTTTTTTTCACCCCTTTTTGCTCCGCAGGAACACCCGAGTTCATGGCACCGGAGGTTTATGAAGAGGAATACAATGAATTAGTCGACATATATTCTTTTGGAATGTGCATCTTGGAGATGGTCACGTTTGAATATCCATACAGTGAATGCACCCACCCTGCTCAGATATACAAGAAAGTTGTCTCTGTAAGAACTCTAACTATGAACTTAAGTTTCAGATAGAATTTTGTCTCCAATGGCTATTTACGAATTGCATTCTTACTATAGGGGAAAAAACCAGAAGCTCTTTACAAAGTAAAAGATCCCGAGGTGCGACAATTTGTTGAGAAATGCTTAGCAGCCGTATCACATAGGCTCTCTGCTAGGGAGCTTCTGAAAGACCCTTTTCTACAAATTGATGACTATGGATTCTGCTTAAGTTCAGTAGAGTACCAAGGAGATTTTGATGAACTGGGCCCTTTCCTAAGACAATCTCATTATGGAAGTTATAACATAAACCATTCTTTCATCAATGGGTACAGCAATTGTCTTGGTTATGCTGGTGAAAATGATTTGGAATACCATCCGGTTGAGTTTGGAACGAGTGAAATTGATCTCTTCACTTGTCAAGAGGATGAGCATTTGGCAGATGTAGATATCGCAATCAAAGGGAGGAGAAGAGAAGATGATGGTATCTTCTTAAGGCTCAGAATGGCAGATAAAGAAGGTTAGAGTTATATCTTTCACGGGTATCATAATTATTATAGTCCTTTCCAATTATTCCAAAATCCCAAATTTAATTTCTTGCTTTAAATTTTCAATCAAAACTCAGAATTACTTTCCTCCGTGCAGGCCTTATTCGAAATATCTACTTCCCATTCGACATTGAAACTGACACAGCATTGAGTGTTGCAACAGAAATGGTGGCGGAGCTTGATATTACTGACCAAGACATGATAAAAGTAGCAGACATGATTGATAGTGAAATTTCCACTTTGGTCCCGGAGTGGAATAGGGGGCTGGGCATAGAGGAAAGTCTGCATTGTACAAATGGAAGTTTCTGTCACAGTTGTGTTTCAAAAGACTCCCTATTGGATTATGTTTCATCAAATACTCCAGGTCCCAAGAATCTGCAAGTTCTTCAGTGTTCTAAACAAGGATGTGCTGCTATCCATGGACGTTTCGAAGAGATAACATACCAAGTTGAAGGGTCAGAACAATGTGTAACGGCTGGGGAGCTAAAAACATCAAGCCAGTTTGGTGGCATCCATTTTGCTGATATCTGGGCTCAGAGAGAAGGTTTAGAATTGAGTTCACCAGGCTCGAAGGATATATGTTGCAATGAAGGAAACAACACATTGGACCAATTGACGTTTGAAAATGAGAGAACTATAAATATGGATGATCAAAGTGAAAATGATGCAAGAAACTCTCCCTCCACAACCCGTTCAGCAGAGAATGCCCTCTTGGATGATTATGAGAATGAGATCAGGCAAGAATTAAGATGGCTCAAAGCTAAATATCAATTGCAGTTGAGGGAACTCAGAGACCAACAACTTGGGGCGAAATGGAAATCTTCAAGCTTATCTCAGAAGTCTTTCAACTTTGAACATGAGAGAGATGATGGATTTTCCCCTCCTATGAGTTCACCCCAGCTAAAAAGAGAGAACAATGGACCTCGTCTGAAATCTTTGCCCTCCGGGAAGAATTTCACTACAGATTTCCTCCTTGATGCTGATAAGAAATGCTCCACTGTGGCAAACCGAATGACCGAAAACTCTGAGACAGTGAATGTGTCCGACAGTCCTGAGAACATGTTTACAGCCAGGAATTTCTACTCGGGACCTTTGCTGCTTCCACACTCTCTTCAAAGGGCAACTTCTCTTCCAGTTGATGCTGTAGATGTTTAAAACACCAAACCTTCGAGCTTTCCTAGGCTGTCTCTTCTTAGTGAACAGAAGAAATAAAGGTGATGAATCATGCTTGTACAACTCAGAGATGTACTTCCACAGCTTATAGGGTTTTTTCCCAGGTTAGATAGCATCGCTTGGGTAAAAATGAGTTAATGTACATTTCCCGCTAACTTAAAAAGTAAACCGTGTTTCAGAAATTTTCTGCTACGTCTCCCAGAAGATGGGATGAGTCATGAGTCATGACCCTCTGATCTCCATTGAGTGGCATGAGAGAATTCATTGCTGCACTTTGTGAGAATGGCATATTGCCTCTCTCTCTCTCTCTCTCTGTTTTTTTTGGCATGCCGTGCATCTTCAAACGTCTTAAGATTAACATCTATAAACAATCAAAATTGATACGTTGTGCATTTGGTCTACCAAAAACTAAAATGCAGCATACTGTCCGATTCCGATTGTTAAATGAATGAAAAATAGGTAGACATGTTATAATGTTGAATAAAAAAAATGTTGAAAATCATATGTTAAATAGAGATGTGTCTCGCAACTTTTACTTATTGGGTGTGTATTGAGGAATAATCTCAAATTGGCATGTGTATAAGAAATGAACAATCATTTTTTGTAGAATTGATTTTATGAGATGTGTTAGGTCTATGAATTTTTTTATGGTATTAGAGTTTATCACAGGACAAATGGGAGGCTCACATTACTTATCCCATGATAAAGATCAGAAAAAATACTCACATGCACATGAGGGAAAGTGTTGATGAATAATCTCACATTATTTGTGGATAAGTTTTTGGACATATTTATAAGGAATGAACAATCTTCTCTTGTTGAACCGATTTTATAAAACGAGTTAGGCCAATTTATTCAAGATGTAATGTCTCAGTTTTGGTAGTTTTTTTTATGTAAAGTGCAAAACTCTTGATTATTTAACAATGCAAAGTGTATTTTTCTCGTCAATTAGTAAATAAATTGATAGGAGAGTTCTGTTTGACTGTCAAAATTATTTTAGAGCAGCATTTATTGACACTACAGAGTATGAAATGTGGACCAAATTCCATCTACTCATCCATTTGCACACTAGTCGTTCTCACCCACAAAAATGCTCTTGCATATTCTTAGTTCCCTGGGCACCTTCTAGTTCTAGATGTATGACAATAATGCCAACCTCCCCACCTCTACAAAGCAAGCAAAGTCTTTGGACAACTTGACAAACATCACCATTATCAGCTAAGTCTCCCCTCAAAGATGGCATTCCATCTTCCATCGCTTTCAAATGTAAACCCTGAGAAAGCACAGGCTTAGGACAATTATTAGGGCTGTTTGTGCTAGAGAGCAGCAAAAGTAGGCTGTACAAGATGTCCAAAGCAGTTTGATGGTTTCTGTAGTCTGGCAAGTATATATCATGACTACTGGCGCCATGTGATGCTTCTTCTGCTTGCCCAAGTTGCCAAATTGGTAAGAGATTCGGCTTGCTTTTGTAGAATATACAACACATTTATGCCCCTATTAACTATTGCCATTTAAAATGACTGCCACATTGTATTTGTTTTCAGCTTTAAAGGCTCCCTTTTTATGAGGAGGCACTATTTCTACTATTACTACTACTAAAAGGTTTGGTCACAGAAAAGTGATGATCGGATAACACGTGTAGTTGAGTCCTTTACGACTCTACTCCCTCTTTCAAAAGGGCCTTTTTACGAACCAACCTTCACGTGGGTTCTACTCAGTAGGGATGGAAAGAGAGATTAATTTCTTTTCAAGCCTTTCCGACTATTTACATTTATTTTTTGAAAAAGATAGTACGCCGCCTCCAACTTTATCACTCTAGTTGACCGTTGATAATTTTTTTTAAAATAAAAAAAAATAATTTTAAATATATTGATATATTTTTTTATTTTTTAAAAATATTAAAAATATGAAAATAAAAATAAAAATAAAAAACACAAAAAATTGAAGTCAGAGTCATGTTCAGCGGTGGCGACAGAGTAGCATCGCTCTTTTTTTTTTTTTGCTAAGATTCTTCTNCACTAATCTGTACAAATTATTGAGGGTAGAATAAGGAAGTAGTAAAGAGATAATTTTAGATAATCTGTAAATAGTAATAAAGAATAATAATAAAATATTAAATAGTAGTTAATAATAATAAAAATGAGTAAAAAGTATATGAAAAAATAATAATTAATAATTAAATATTATAAAAATATCCTACTACCCAAACGCAACTTTAGCCAATGATGTTGGTCTGATATGGACCGACTCTTCAGTTTCAACCTTTTAGTATCGAGATTGTTATTAATATTATTTACAAAAACAAATTTATTATATATATTTTTTATATTATTGGCAATATTATTGTTTTTTTCTAAGCTGATGCATTTCATTAGTAGGGAGAATTTTACATATTACACCATCATCTCATTCATATCTCACTGTTAACGTCGTGTTTCGCATACCTTTGGGTCAAGCTCTAACAACTCATATATTCGAAAACGAGTCTTGCACAATGTAGTAAATACTACAGCTTTGAGAGGGCAGTCTTGGGGTCGGGTAACCTCCGATGCCAAAATTAGTAAATATTCTTGGAGAGTGGCAAATAAGTGAGAGAGTATAGAGAGTTTTTAGGTATATAGAGTTTGCTATTTATACCGTGTCTGGGGAGGATGCAGATAGTCCGTTTCCTACAAAGTCCATGCTTCTCTAATTGTGTTTGTTGTTAGACTTTCTTTAATGTGGTGTGGCTTTATGTCAGATTCATAAATGTAGTGTGACTTAATTAGTAGCGCTATTAATGTGGTGTGGTTCCTTGGCCCCTGGTCCGATTTATATGAGCCATAGATGACCTGATGCCAATGAATCGAGAGTCCTCCATATTTCCTGTGTGTTATGTACACGTACTGTTTCAGAAGGTGGTCGCAGTGTGTCAAGTCGATCTGTCTTGTCGACTAGACAGTGCCCTTCACTGCTTGACATCTTGTTCCTTGCTTGGATAAGAAACCCCATTGGTCGTCCCTAGGCCGAGGCCCTGTGGGCCTTTCTAAGGATAAAATTTCCCTTTCACTATTACAAAGTGACATAATTGTCCATCAACTCTAAAGTTTTGTTTCTTTAAAGAATAAAAGATACTTCAAGATAGTAGAAAGTGACGTATTTATAAAATGAAATGAATATTGAGATAATAGTGTGGCTTATAGCATTTTTTAGTAAGTCTGTTAATGCCAAAAATCGCACAACAGTCCGAAAGGAGAGAAAGAGTCAATCTCGACCCGCTATGATGATCTGAGCCTCGATCGGTGTAGTCTGAAACCTCCGGCGTGGTTCAATGCGACTGTGCATACGTCCACAACAGTGAATGAAAAATAAATACTGAGAATGTAAAAGTGACATGGACACACAGATTTACTTCATTCGGCATATTGTCCACAGAGGTTTTTTGGGAGGGGAGAATTCACTATAATATGCTTATTTACAGTCTCTCGTAGTTCTCATACTCTCTGTACAATGGAGATTAGAGCTCTATTTTTCTAGTAGAGATCTCTTGTGGCCGGAGCTCCTGTCACAAGGTTGAAGAAGCTGAAGAAGTGGTCGAAGTCCCAGAAGTCCCCCTGAAATCGTTTGGCCGTTTCCTTTTATATGCTAAGGGTGGGCTTCGCTCCTACAGAGTCGGAATGCCCACCTCCGACCTCTGACTCTAACTGTGGTCGGAGGTCAAACTCTATTCCAACTCTGATCTCGAAGCTCGAAGCTCCGATCAGAGTAGAAGATGGACTTGCCCAGTTGCCTTACTCAGATTGAGCCTAAGCCCAATATCCAAGGCTCAATCTGAAATTCAGATTGGCCAACCCCTATTTAAAAATATTTTTAAAAAATAATTTAAAAAATCTAAAATATTGTAAAAAAATAAGTTAAGAAGCTAAAATTTAAATACAATGACTAAATCAAACTACAAATCACAAAAAAAAAAAAAAAAAAAATTAATTTAAAACTACAAATCGTAATAAATTTAAATTTATAGCACTAAAGTATTAATAATATCATAGATTTCATTCAAATATGAAATATTCACAATCCCCCTCATCAGTTTTGACAGACCATGCATTTGAGTCGATGACTCGATAGTGATTTTCAATTTTCCTACATGAAGTTATCAGATGCACTATCTTTTCTTTAGTCATTTAACTATAGACTTCTAAACCATTAGCCAAATGATATATGACATAAAATATGACACATTATGAACTCACCTCAATTTTTAACTCTGACGAGTTTTACATGATGGTAATCATGGTATTGAGTTTCTCACCAATAAATGGGTCATCCCACAATGCATCCGTCTTAGTCATCCAAAACTAGTATGAGGTTTACAGCTAGGTCTACAAAATCATATAAATCATAAATTAAATAATGAAAACATTAAAATCGTGTAAATAATCATTTAAAATCATAAAATTACATGATTCAAGCCTATAACTCTCGACATCAATGATATATACTCCAATGGGCTTTGAACTTAACCAGTTCTGCGTGCGAACGAGGGTCTTGACGGTGGTCAGATAATGAACTCCGATAAGCATCTAAGACACGACATCTGGTGCTAAACGCCGACTCAGAGGTAACCATAGTGATATGAATGACTAGTACATCCCTGGCTATTTGGGAAAGAGTTGGAAACTTGTCAGATCTCACCTTCTACCAAGTTAATATCTGGAATGTATCATTATGTGCCTCAATATATTCCATAAAGTAACGCTCAACCTCAGACTTATACTGTATAATACTCTTCGATGCAAGATTTTGATGATACCGTCATAGTTGCAATAAATTTGAACTTTGTGCATGTGTCATCCTAGGAAGATGTCGAGTCGGTTGGGCATGAGGAGCTACCACATTCGGTTGAAGACTGATCACTGCTGTTGTAATGGCTATATAAATCATCAATATCAGATTTAAGCGATCTAATAAACTGATTAGCGTCCTCATCACCGAGGACGTCCCAAATCCAATCTACTACAATCGTCAACTTATATTGGGGGTCAAGGATCATAGCCACAAATACTAATCTATTTATCTTCTTCACATCCCTCAATATTTATTATATTTGTATTTTATCCTTATAGTCATTGCATTAAAAAAAATACACTATCAACACAACTATGTTGCAAGTGGTCATAAAACCTCGAGAACTCCTCGAAGTATATGTTCGTAGTAGGATATTTTGTCCTAGATATCTGCATAGTTATGTCATAAAATAACTTAAAAATTTGAACAAAAGACCTAACATTGGCCCAATTAATTGTGTCCGACACACCGAGCTCCCTTCTCCCCCAACTGACTCCAGCAAAGCATACCTCATGCCCCCATAATCAACCTCCATCCGCTTGGTACTTCTGCGCTACATCCAACATCATGTATATAGAGTTCCATTGAGTCGGAACATCCAGTTGCAATATGCTGGAAGATGGGATCTCAAGTTGTTCAGCTATTGCCTTAAACTGGCGAGGCGTTGGGGGGAAGCTCTCACATATCTCATAAGGTTTTGGACTTTAACAATGGAATCATCAACCTCCTTGAACCCTTCATAAACTATGAGGTTGATAATACGGGCACAACATCGAACATGAATAAACTGGTTCTCACAAATGATATCCTCATTTACTGTCGTATTCCTCTTGAACCAATTAATGGCAGTGTCATTCACACTATCATTGTCAATCATGATATAAAGCACTTTTCTGATCCCTCAATCCTTTATACAGCCATCTATATCCTTGCCAATGGATGAACCATTGTGATCAACAATTTCTTTGAAGCTGATAATCCGCTTCTACAACGTCCACTCACTGTCAATAAAGTGTGCTGTGATACATATGTAGCCCACATTCTGTATGGAGGTCTATGTATCAGTCATAAATGACACTCTCTGACTAGTGGCGATAAACATTTCCTTCATTGCTGCCTTTTCATTGGCATGCCTCTTTAAACAATTGCACATCACAGTATACCATGAATGCATGAGAAATTATGGTTCTAAAGCGTGCACAAATTTGTAGAAGCTCGCCTTGTCAACCGTATTAAAAGGCATCTCATCAACGATTATCATTTCCGCAAGAACATCTCTCAACATCTTCTCACTGTATTGAATGATTGATAGTTTTAATTTGCGTGCCATAAGTGACCATAGAAGTCTCGTAACTCAACTTAGTCTGATCAGTTGCTACCAATCTTTTGTGTATCTTATACCGCTAGTAACCCGTAAGATGTGCTATTAATACTGACATGTATTGCTTCTTTGAATGGTAGCCACATAGTTGCTCATAATAGTGACATCGAGCATGCGAGTTCTCATGATTACCGGAAATTTTAGTAAAATGTTTCCATTTTTATGACCTTTTTTTTATTAGGTCGTGCTAGTGGATCGACCTTAACATTCATCAACTCCTCTTCTTCATTAAGCATATCAACATCTTCTAGATTTATTGGGACTCGATTACTTGCACATGAGGTAGTTGCTCTAGATGGGGGTCTATGGCCTGAAGTACCTGTTGGTGATGCCAATGATTGTGCATCATCCTCTTGTGAAAAATAGAGGCGAGATGATGTGATATTTAAAATTTGAGCAAATAATTTGAAATAATTAACAAACAACCGTCATTTAACATGTTATGAAAATTATTTACAAATTAGAAACACATTAAAAATGAAAAACATATGTTTTTAGTCGTGTTTGTGATTTAAAAAATAAATAAAACACAAAAAAAAAAAAAATTTGAGCGTCCGCTCGAGTGTGGCTTGAGCGAACAATCTGTGTGATGTTCACTCTAGCCACACTCAAGCAAAGGCTCGATCGAACAATATATGTGATGTTCACTTGAGTGAAGGTTCGATAGAATAATCTGTGTGACGTTCACTCGAACTCGACCATGTAAGATACGCACAAAGGTGGTCGGGCAATCAAGTGACTTGTTCGCCTACTCGAGCACCTGGGAGGCCGAGTAACTCTTGACCTTTCCAGCCTGTTAACTTGTTGTGAAAATAAGGGTATGCCAGGCAGCCGAATGACTAGACTCGTCTCTTTGGTGTGATGGAGATCGAGTACTTCGTAAGACTGGACTCGTCTATCGTTGTCGAAGAGCGTATATTCATCTGATGTTTTTGTTTTTGACTTTGTTGCCGTATTTTTCCCTTCCAATGCGAGCCACTATTAATGTTTTTAGTTTGCTATTAGTGTTAGAGTTTGTATGTAGTAACCCACGCAAAGTGGTCAGGGAGCCCGCCAACCCTCTGGATTTATCTTAAACGATTGCCGAGCTCGTCCACTCGTTCCCGAAGGTATTCTGCGCAAGGCAGTTATGGAGCTCGGATGCTCGTTAACTCCAAATACTCATTCCCGAAGGAGTCCCACTGGCAGCGGTTATGACACGAGTGTGTACACCTGGCATTCGTTGGCGATGATGTCATCATGTGGTTCTCCTCGTCTGCCCTTATAGGTTGAGGGAAGAGATAAGGCAAGCCTGTGAGACACAGTGCCGGTGCTTGGCTCCCCTGGTCTTGTCGTCGACCTCGTAGACTTAAGCAACGGATAAGGCAAGCCTGTGGAGACAAGGTGCTTAGCTCCCCTGGTCTTATTGTCGACATCGTAGACTGAGGCAAGGGATGAGATAAGCTAGTGGAGACATGGTGCTTGGCTCCCCTAGTCTTCTCGTCGACCTTGTAGACTGAGGCGAGGGATGAGGCAAGCTCGTGAAGACACGATGCTTGGCTCCCCTGGTCTTCTTGCCGACTTCGTAGAGTGAAGCAAGCCCATGGAAACAAGGTGCTTGACTCCCCTAGTCTTCTTATCGACCTTGTATACTGAGACAGGGGATGAGGCAAGCTTATAAAGACATGGTGCTTGGCTCTCCTGGTATTCTCATCAGTGGAAGTTTGGGATGTCTGAGGGGGCTGTGTAGTCGGTGTTTCGAGTTAGAAGAACCAATTTTGTTAGCAGAAATAAAATTTGCACAAATTTTGAGAAAGACAAACCAGAGAGTTTTAGTTACTGAAGTTGATTTTGTTTGACTGAAATTGTCTGTTGTTGTGGTTACCTTCTCTTCTTGCCCTTCTTCCTTTCCATTCAAGCTTTTCTATACATATATGTATATATATAAATATATTTTTATTTTGGGCAACCCATGGTTGAGGAAGTGGTTGTCGAAATGAGAGGTGGTCGTCGTTGATTTGTAGAGATGTTGACTGAGTGCATGGCCACTTGTTAGCCCATGAGCAGTGACTAGGATGTGCATTGGCCGAACAGTTTACATGACTGAGTCTAGGCGATGAGTTTGTATGGCCGAGGAGTCACTGGACTGCTTGGGCGATGAGGAGCACACCACCGGCGAGGAGTTTGGTCGTTGAGTTGCTCGGCAGCCTGGGTGAGGAGTTCTGTTGAGTCATCATGGGTGAGGAGTTTTGCCGACGAAGGTGAATCCATGGGCAAGGAGTCAAGGGCCATGGTGCATGGCCGTGGGCAAGGAGTTCTATGGTCGTGGTACATGGCCATGGGTTGAGGGGATCTCTAGTCGTGGTGCATGGCTGTAGTTGAGGTGATCTCTAGCCGTGGGCGAGGAGTCTAGTTGTCACCACCCCGCCCCAATAAATAGAGCGAGGCGGGACACTTACTTTCTTTTTCCTTTTCCTTCATTTTTTTTACATCTGTATAAATATATATTATTATTATAGTTACGGGATGTTTATATTTTTTTTTTTTGTTCTACGCTACGATGGTAATGTGGGATACGCACGGACATGACATGCTTGTACTCTAGGTTTCTAATCAAAGGGATGGAGCACTAATAGACATTTGATTCAACATTTCTAAAAAAAGGGACTCTCAGAGTCCGTCATTCAAACATCAACGTAATTAGTTTTCAAAATAAGAAGGAACTCAGTCCCTTCAATACAACAAAAAAGGTGGCAAGCCATCATATGAGGGGTTACCATCACCCATCCATAGAGGTCACACCATTACCATCGCCCCACCATAGAGTTTACAACATATCCAAAAAGAAACCACATTGTTTAAGGTAAATAACCCAAAACGTCCCCAACATGGGACCCATCCTAAAACCTATAACCAAAATCATCATCAAACAACGAACCGAGGAACCCTAAGCGTCAGCCCCTCCCTCCTCAGCAGTACCGGGCTGCACAGCTCCTTCATCATTACCTAGACGTTTAAAACATAAACACAAGAGTAAGTCTAATACTCAGTAAGCAGTACACCATGCTGTTAACTTATTAATCACATAAACTTTCTTTGAAAATATGTATACATAACATTTGCAAATTCTTGGCAATGCTCTCATGCATAAAACATTCTGAGGAAATAAACCATACTTTCATGCATAAACATGCTTTCTATGCTTTTTATCTTTTCACTTTCTTATGTCATTGTACACTGTTACGCCCCGTATGCTAGGGTTAGTGGTCTTTTGAACCAATGGATTGGCCCTGTGGCTGCGGGTTGGAATCCTATTCCGTTAGGGCGCAGTACTAGGTTCACTACCAGATACTACTACCTGGCATTGCCATCTGCCCATTCATTCGTTTGGGTACCCCTTTTCCATTAAGTGGTTGTTACGTATTTTCATACATCAAACATTCATTTCATTCTTTCCTTTCCTTTGCATTCTTTCATTTTCATTGTCTTTCCTTAGTCTGATGCATATGCGTTTTTGAAAAAGATTTCATGTCATGCCATGAATATATATAAGTAAGGCATCAGTTATTTAAGAGAGAGCATGGATAAGAAATCTCATGATGCATTACCTTATTCCATATACACAATTATAAGTAGTAAGGTGCTTAACATGGGCTATCAAGAAGGGCTTATACATAATATATTTTCATATTTACCCTATCTTTAGAAGAACATTTGAAAAGAGAGAGAAACATCCTTTCATAAAAGAAATTGTGTAAGGAGCATGGTCATAGCTACTTACTTGTGAGCTTTACTTAATAGGTTCCTTTGAATCTTGAAAATAGATTCCTATTCAATAAAATGAGATAGACACATTAACATCCACCTTACTTGAATCTTTACTATTCGATACTCTTACATGTTAACTTAAATTCCAGTTTGGAATTAAGCGTTTCCTTAACCCGTTAATCTACCCACCATGCATGGCATTAGGTCACAACATTAAAATCCCCATCCTATACTATTTAAGGAGACTCATGAAAGCACATTACCCATTGGTTGTTCCTTTTAAAAAGGTCGTTGTTTTCTACATAAAGGATGGATGGAAATCATGGTTTAAAATACGTAAATGGTAGGAATTTACTTGAAAAGGGGAAAGGAACAAGGAGGTATTTCAAATCTGGAATTTTCATCGAAAGGGGGTATTCGATAGCTTTGCAATATCACATGGGAGGTACTTTCAACAAAAGGGTCAATGCTCACAAGAGGGTTGATTTTATCATTTCTTTTTCAATGATTTTTCATACCAAGATTCATCTTTGGTTGAGCTAAGGTAATTTAAACAAAGGGATGAAGTGAGCTGATTAGGCTTCAACAAAAGTATAGAAGAAAATTCTGAAACTCTTGGACAACCAATGGTCTTTGCACCTTCATGCTCTTAAACATCATTTCCTTAACCCAAACTTCAACTACATAATTAAACCATATTAAGGATATAAGAAGCTTAGGAAAACATCTCTTATCTTCTAAAAGCAGATCATAAAACATAGGTATAGTATTTGGCAACTCAAGGTTTCCAAGGTAAACTTACTAGTTTAGATTAAAACTCTTAGTGGCTTACTTAGGCCATAAACTTTGAAGGAAGCATGCTTAAAAATTGTAACTTCAACCTTACTAATATAACACTTAAAAGACATGGTAAGATCAACATATGGCTTAGGCTTAATAAATCTCAAGGAATAAATACAACAAAGAAACTTATAGTAACATACGGCTGGAATCAAGCAATATGAAATACACGGCTGGAATTCCAGAAGAACAGAGCATAGTTCCTTCCATTCGATTATCAATTAGCTAGGACATAAATTAGAAGGAACAAAAGAGGAAATCAACTCAGAAAATCACTACACCAAAATCGGTTTGCACATGGAACCCGAAACCCCCAAATACAAAGCATAACCCACTTAGCATGGCTCCAGATTTCACAAGAAATCAGAAGAAAAATAGAGTATTACCTAACTCAGCAACTACGAACGGAAAGGAGGAGAAGAAATCCGAAAAACCGAGTCACGAATTTCGTCCTCTTGAAAGGAGTTTCAATCGAAACCCTAAGCTTAAGAGAGAGTAGAGAATCGACTTGAAGAAAGGAAGAGAGGTATTCGGTGCAAGAGAAAACCGAAAGGATCCTTTTCGTGTAGTTAAAAATGGCTGCACTTTAGGGCTTGAAGGAGATTCTCCCTTGGCTTTCTCTGGAAGTTGGAGTTGTCGTGTAGGAGAAGAATGAGAAAGGAAGATCCAAATGGCTTGATGGAGAAGTCGATCATCACTAAGAAAAGTAAGTCAAAGCTTCCCTTGGAAGCTAAAGGAACGGACGATGTAGATCAGTGCATGGGAAGATATTTTTTCAGATGCTTATCCTACGGTGGAAAAAGGTTTGGGCCACTCTTCAATTAAATAAAAAGGTAGGGGTTTTAAGAAAAATATATTTTTAAGATCTGAAAATATACTCTTAAATTATTTTAATGACCCATATAAAAATGAAAGCACACATACCTTAAAATAAAATAATAAGATATTAAAATCATAAAAATCCTTATTTAAAAAATATTTGACTTAAGAAATTAATTTAATAAAAATGACGTAAGAACCTACGTAGTAGGATGCGGGTATTACACTAGTGCATGGTTCGTGCACTAGGTGAGTGGTTGAGGGGACTGGCTGGATCAGCTATGGTGGTTGAGGACCACCAAGGCATCTTCAGAAGGTGTCGGTGGCCCTCGTGGTGGCTGCTAGCAAGTGCTAGCAGCTCACGATAGTTTGTCGTGAGCTGGCTGAAGAGTCCAATGCACGTTTCATGCATTGGGTGCATGGTCAAGGGGCCACCGGGTTAAACCGTGGTGGAGATCGTCGGCGTGAGCAAGGGGCTCACGGCACCTTCCGTGAGATTTTCATGAGCCTCCCGCATATGGAGTCTGTGCTAAGGACCACCGTGGTGGTCGAGGACCACTCCTAAGCCGGCGAAGACACCAACGGTCCAAGCAATGATCAACGATGAGAACAATGGGCTCACAACAATCTTCAGTGAGCTCACTGTGCATATGCTGCGCATTCATGGGTGGCTGCAGGTGACCGTTTGCCCGCCGCGATGGTCGAGGATCTCTTTGGTGGAGATAGACAACATTGGAACGCCATAGGGTGGCAGTTGGCGCTCCTCGCCGATCGCACCATTGCTGGGCCAAGCTTCGATCCCATGTGCAAGGATAGGTGCACATGGGAGAGCATTGTTCATGATCCCCGTGGGAGGGGGCCGTCGTGGCTGTTGTGAGAAAATGTCAGCGGTCCAAGTGTGGACCATCGATGGGTCGCCTTGGCTCACTGTCCGGCTGCGAGCCTCTGGGTGCACGGTAACGTGCATGACACCAGTGCACATTGCACACTTGGTCTGTGCCCACTTGTGTCTTCAGTGTATCTCACCTTTTCTCTTTTTGTGCAAAGCACTTACAACTCAAGTGCCCGGGTAGTTCATCTTCCTGGCCTTTTGGGTGCGTGTGTTTTACACACTGTGCAATTTTAGTGCACAACATCACTAACCACATGGGTAAGGGAATGATGTCTCACCCGATTTTAGTGACAGTGTCGCCAATAAAAGTAAAAGTAGAGGAACTGAAAATACTTATCTGGAGAAAATTTTATCTGCTCAGTCTAAGATGATTTAGGACGTCATAAAATTGTAACTTTTTTTGCTTCCGGTGTAAAAAGTAACTCATATCTCATAGATGGCACCAATTGTTATTGCCAAAAATTGCACAACAGTCCAGAAGGGGAGAAAGAAACATTCCCGGCCCGCTATGATGATCTAAGTTTTGATCGGTGTAGTCTGAAGCCCCCGGCGTGGACCGGAGTGGCTGTGCATACGTCCATGACAGTGAATGAAAAATAAATACTAAGAATGTAAAAGTGAGATGGATGCATAGGATTACGTGGTTCGACATATTGCATGTGTCCACAGGGGCTTTTGAGGAGGGGAGAGTCCACTATAATATATTTATTTACAGTCTCTCTTGGTCTCTCGTACTCTCTGTACAATGGAGATTAGAACTCTATTTTTCTGGTAGAGATCTCTTGTCGCTGAAGCTCCTGTCATGAGGTTGAAGAAGCTGAAGAAATGGTCGAAGTCCCATAAGTCCCCCTGAAATCGTCTAACCGTTTCCTTTTATATGCCCTCTTTTTTTGCGTGCCCCTAGGGAATGAAGAGGACTTGCCGCCTTCCCTTGCATATCTTACATTTTCATTTCCTTTCCCTTTTTTTCTTTTCATTTTCGTGTCCACCTTCCATTCCTCCCGACACTTTTTATTTTTTCTTGTCCTTTTCTTGTCCCCCCTTTCTCTCTCTTTCTTTATCTTCTAGTGGCGGAACTTTTCCTTGGAGTGGGCCTAGCAGGCTTACTTTAGGTCGTACATATTTTATCCCTTCCACAGTCAATAACACTATTAAAGTTATAAGCACATGTAATTTTTTTGAAAATAACTGCATATACTAATATAGGTTTTGGATTAGTTCTTTTCATTATAAATTATGTTAATTTTAGTTAAGAGAAAATATGTGGATGCTTCGAGCTCATAAGATTGCCATATGAAAAAATATCTTATTTTTATCTAAAATTGATATAAAATGGAATGGGTTAATTCAAAATAAGTGAGCGAAATACATAGGTGCCAAGAATTCTTGACCAGATATTTAAAAATAAATAAATTAATTAACACCTGTTCTTATTTAGTATTAAGGTTCACGAGAAGTAATATTGTCATAAAAAAAATTATAAAAGTAAATTAATAAACCCATATAGTTTCATGTGATACATTAAATTTATTTTACAGTAAAAGTAATTTTATACTCAAAAAGTTCACTCTCCCTTTCCTCTCTAGAGACTCGCCCCAACAAAAACCCAACCCATCTAGTCAGACCAGAGATTGTGTAATCCTTTATTTTTCAGTTTTTGTTTATGTCTTTGTCCAAAGTATAGAGAAACGCCAATCTATTGTTTTCCGAAGCCCAACGACCATCGCGCGCCCCACCACAGGATTCCTAGGCTGCTGATCATTCGGACGGTCGAAGGCTTTCTTCGAACGGAACGACGCTTGAGTCACACGCACAAGTTAAAGCAGCGCGTGAGATCCATGCGCTATCCCACCAAGAAGCTTTATTACTGGCATGCACGACGTTTCTGGGACCAACCTCTATTTCTTCAGACTCAACTAGTCGCCACATTCTTAGCGTGGCCCGTGTCCTTCATGAGCCACCATAATCTCTTTATTTCTTGTATTTTACTTTCATTAAAGTTGAAAATTCAAATCTACAGTTGTAATTGTCATTTTCACATCTACATCTATCTTTATATTTATTATTATTTCCTTCTGTTTAGGTAAAAACAAAAAAGAAATAGTCTCTTGGACATGATTTTGTCCATGGAGTGAAAGTCCTCTCCTCCTCTGGAGGGTGGAGTTTGAAATCTCTACTATAAGCAGAGTGTGGTCTCTCAAAAGGTTTGTTTGTAGAGAGTTATAGAAGTTAAGATCATACTAATCATAAATGAATTCGTGTAATGGTGGAGTTGGTGAAGCCCCAATCATGAGTAATTGGTTTGTAATTTAGAATTTTTCTATACATATCAGGTCACATCTGTAATTTCGCTTTCATAAATGAATGAAATCTATTTCTCATAAAAAAAGTAAAAATAATTTTATAATCTGACATATTACATCAAATCACATTAATTTATAAATTTTTTTTTTTTTTCGTGAAAATACTTCTCAACGCTAGGACCTGGACAACCCCAGTCTGCAACTGGAGCGTAACTCCCCGAGAAGCCAAACAGAGCCGAAGGCATTTCACTCTGCCTTAACTTAAACCCTAATAATGCCATCTGGTTTCTTCTCCCTCTTTCAAACGCAGCTTCACTTAACCGCGCCGGCGCCATTGCCAAGTAGGCCAAAAGCGAAAGCAACTACCATAGTACGTTGCTCAACTTGCTCCTCCTCCATTAATTAAGGTCTCCAACACTTCCGTAATCGTCTTGTGTATGATGCATGCATGTACTTTATAATAAGAGGCTTTTATGCTTTTCTTCAGAACAATGGCGGACAAGGCGGTTACTATTCGGACAAGGAAGTTCATGACGAACAGGCTCCTTTCCAGGAAGCAATTCGTGAGTTATACTATTCAAACTCGTTCCATATAATAACGCTCTCTTTCGATCTGTTTGATTGCTGGGAAGATTTTGGAATAGAAATAAGATTATGGAAATTCGAAAGCAACAATTTCACTCTTTGAATACAAACATAACTGGGGCAAGGTCTCTTTCATACTAAATGATTTGTGTCAAAAAGCTATTACAGCTACAATTGCACTCTGTATTTGACGCAGGTCATTGATGTTCTGCATCCTGGGAGGCCCAATGTTTCGAAGGTATGATCCTTTGAATTTCCATTGTATATTTGCTTATAACTTCCGCTTCTCCGTGTTTAAATTGTTGTTTTTTTGTTTTCCATTTGTATTTACTCGAGTGGGGCTTTCAATTTTAATGAAGGCCGAGCTTAAAGAGAAATTGTCAAGGATGTACGAGGTGAAAGACTCGAATTCCATATTTGTATTCAAGTTCCGTACTCATTTTGGAGGTGGGAAGTCAACTGGGTTCGGGCTGATTTATGATTCAGTCGAGAATGCAAAGAAGTATGAGCCCAAGTACAGGCTTATCAGGGTAATCTCATATTTCATACTGGCTTTTACATATAATTATCTGATATTCCTTGATTGGATGTTTATAAAATATGTGGAACATAGTGTTCATTTTTTAAGGCAGGCTTAGCTGAATAGATTAGCTCAAAATAGATTAAGGTGATTCATTGTCAACCTAAGTCGATTAGCAAATGGGCCAAGGGTTTGGCTGTATATGATTCTTTGTTCAGTTCTCTAACTCATTTGGCTGTCCTACTCTCGCCCCTGCCGAGACGGGAATGGGTCGGAAGAAAACAACCACTACTGCTGCAACGGTTTAATTGGTAAACTTTGAAATACGAATGCTTTGGATTCTTATAGATATTAATGTATTGATTAAAGATTGGTCCACTTTTTTCTTATTGGTGAGTGAATTGGACCTTTAAGATGTCATATTGATGTTTTTCATCCCAAAAGGTTTTGGGTGAGGCCAATGTGTTCTAGTTAGGAGTGAAAATATGTGACATGATTCGTTAACTTAACACGAACACGACACGAAATTAGTGGGTTTGAGTTTGATGTTAACGGGTTCGGGTTTTTGACCTGTTAAGATACGATTCATTAATGGGTCACTAACGGGTCAACCCGCTTGACCCGTTAGTGACTAATTAAAATTTTTTATTCAAAATTACAATTATATCCTTTTTAACATAAAAACAAAAATACTCTAACCCTATTTCGTATTTCCTAACTCTCTCTCAGACATTGTTTTAAATACCGTACCGTACTGGCTGGTGCGGCCAATATATGTCATACCGGCCACTGGTTCGGTACAGGTATTACATATATTTCGTATTGGCCCAAATATTGGTCGTTATTTCGGCCTGTACCAGCCGATATTTCGGCCTTTAATTTATTTTTTTCATTTTTTCAAACTACAAGCTCATTTTTTGACCCCCAATTCAGATTAGGCTATTTATAATTTATATATACGTATTTATATATAATTTATTCATATATAGACTATTATTTTGGAATATAGTTTATATATATAATTTATTCATATATCGACTATTTTGAAACGGTACTGGTACCGAAATATTTCATTCCAGTGCCTTGATTGGTATGGTGTCCGGTACGATATTCAAAACATTGCTCTCAGACCCTCACTCTCTCAGTTCTCATGAGTCACGACTGTCTCCCCCACTGACACTGGATTGTAATTTTGGACTTGTGTAGTTAGTTTTATATTTTTGGGAGATATTATGATTTTTATGTGAAATTATGTTAATCAGGTCAAATGAATTATTTGGCTCAATTCAATCCATTTACATAAATAAGTTGAAACGGGTCGTGTTGTGTCGATATATTTTAATTAATTTATAACGGGTCAAAACGGGTTGTGTTGTGTCAACCTGTTATTTTAATGGGTCGTGTTAAGGTTTGAAAATCTGACCCGTTAAGTTTAATGGGTCGTGTTTGGTTTGACCCATATCATATAATATACACGACCTGACACATCACAAACACAACCTGTAACACTATTTGTCACCCTTAGTTCTAGTTCAAATAGTACTTTCTCCCTTGCAAGAACAGTGTGGAGCTTACCAATATAGAAAGGTAGGATGAGGTTCCATAAATTAGACGGTGATGATGCATGATTAGACTTTTATAGGGATAGGGTTTGAATTGTGAACAACTTAGGCGTGGCGCAAGATAGGGCCAAGTTGCATAAAAGGGACAAAGTTTATCCCAATTAGTTGGGATCAATGTATAGCTAAGAGAATACATGCGGAGAAAATGATGACTTTATAAAGAAATTTGTCATCAGAATCTTCTTTAGCCATGTTCTGAACCTCCCCAAAAAAAGGAAAAGGAAAGCGTGGGCTCATTTATGGACGTTTGGCTTGGTGTAATTCTTTTAAAGTTTTTTTTTTCATGCAAGTAAGAAAGTTTATTGATCCTCATAATTAGGCATAGCCCAAGTACATAGGTTGCATAGCCCAAGTCATCATTTTATTGATGCCCTTTTAAAGTATTATAAGGGCATTGATAAAGGGATTGTAATTGTGCCCCTTTATTGTTTTCTGAATCTTTTGCCATGTAAAGTACTAGAGAAAAATTGAGGGAGAATCTAGCTCAGAACGTGTAGTCCCTTCCCTAATTCAATGAATTGGTCCTTGTCCCATGGTCTTTTCATGATTTATTGTAACAAATGCATTTTGTGGTTTCGTAATTATCTTACCCAAGGCCTCCCTTAACCTGTTTGCGAGCACCTTGGAGATAATTTTGTACACCCCATTAACGAGGCTAATGCCTATAAGCTTTCACCTCCGATGGGTTTTGGATCCCATCTCCGTTGACCCACTGAACCCCACTAAATAGTAAACCCACTCGATCTTGTTTTGTCGTCGTACCCAACATACCCACTCGATCTTGCTGTGTTGTTGAACCCCTCTATGTCGTTGTTGGACCATCGGAAGTCTGAACGTGCAACTCGCATACTATAGACACGAGATCTGCTAGGCGCCGTCGAACCTGTGGCCACCATAGACAAAACTGACTGACAGGCTCCGATGACCCCTTAGAGGACACCTCGGTGACGACCCTCCGTTCGGCAATTGGGATCCTCACAGAAAGCCTTCCTTTAGGCTTTGTCGACGTAGATTTGGTGCGCGGTGCAAATCTGGTCTATCACAGACAAGGTCGAGCTCCCGCGACACACTCTGGCAACAAGGCAGATCCTTCTTCTTCAGCCGTATTCCTCTCGGTTTCCTCAGAGATGCATAGAAGGCTTGTGAATGCAAATGTTGCATGTTGTTTTGGTATTTTCTAGAGCTGTTCTGATGGAGGGTGATCTGCTTTCTATTCCCGTATAGAAAGTAGATAAATGATCCTGTGATTTGGGATCAGAGGATGACGACGTACGACCCAAATTCGTCTCAGATGGATGGTGAGAGGTGGTTGAAGGTGAAATAAAAAATTTTTGTTTTTACGAAAGAGGGAGGAAATAGTTTTCGCATCTTTGAACGTAGTAAAAGGATGGCTAAGTTCATGTGTCTATGTTGAACGTCATCTTTATGGGTGGCTAAGGGGATAGAGGATTGCTTAGAACTCATCTGTCTTGAGGGATTCTTCAGGGAGCTAAGGATGGGTAATGGAGTTATTATCATTCAACATCATATTAACGCAAGGGGCAGGTTTTTACAACTCTCAGGTTTTTGGAATGGAAGGAGGAAAGGTGGTTTGTTGGTGATCCCGGAAGGCTCAAATAACATTGGATGGAAAGGTTTTCTGCATTTCATTCAAAGCATCATTGGGTCCAAAGCCACTGTTCTGAAGCATGCAAACAAAGGGGAGTTTGTTGATTGAAAGACAGTGGGATGGCCTCTCTCGGTCAAAGGTGCCTCGGTGTTGAGGTCATCGACGGGTAGTCCAGTAGAGAATAGCTTCACAGCGGATGGAAAGGATAAGGCACTTGGAGGAGATAAAGTGGAAGGTAAGCACCATGTGCTGTAGGGTGGAATGGCAGCCTCTGTTGGGTGTTTGAGGGTGGGAGAAATGGAGGGGGTCTTATGGGCTATAAGAGCTCAATTGACAGGAGTTATGAAGTATGTGAAAGATCTTATGATTAAAGTGGAAAAGGGGCAGGACCTGGTCACGGGTTTGGGTGGTGGGTCAAAAACAGACGATGGGGGCTAGGGGGTAGATCCTACGGCTTTGAAGGCCTCAAGTGCATCGGCACAAGGCATTTCGCCATAGTCACAGATTGGGTCATCGGACGCTGGCATCACATTTCACACCGGTATCACTCAAGACATCGGCAGCTTGCCGTCTGACGTCCCTCAGTCACCAGTTGCAAATGGGATTGGTACCTTTTTCCAGGGTTCACTTTCAATTGAAGATGTGGTCCTTCTGGGGTTTTGAGTACTTTGGAAGAAGCAGACGAGCCTCTTTCAGAAGATGAAAATAGTGTAACAAAAGGTAATGCTTCCCCTACCTGTTCTATGCCTCATGAGGGAGCAGTAAGGTCTAACAAAGTGGCACATAAAGGATCTTCGAGGGGTGGGGCACCTACAAGCAATATCCTTGTCGATGGAACGACGACACCTATGCCGAAGGTGAAGAAACCTTTAATGGTGACAGCAACATTGGACAACAACAATATAGCTATTGAGGAGATTCGCTATTTGAATACACAATATGACAGGGAGGAAATTATGGGTTTGTTGTTGTGCCTTGTAAGTAGGAATGTCTAGGGTTGAGAGTGCAGTTGGGAATTGTGTCTAGAGATAATGTTGTTCCCCTAGTTTCTCCCCTCCAATAAACAATATAGCGGGTTCACCATCGGATTGGGTTTTGCATAAGGTTAATGAGATTCAGCATATTGTGGGGCTTTCATATGGAGGATGTGAAGGCTAACTTAAAGCACTACTCACTGCGATTGAGGCGGGCCACTCGCTTGAAATCAAATCAAGTTTTAAGAAAAGCAGGGAGTTAAAGCGTCTTTCTTGGGCAATCAACTACGACACTTAAGGGAGGTAGCTCAAGTCGAGGGAAGACTAAAGGGAGGGCTTTATGAAGACGTCCTCGTAGAGGGAGTTTCTGGAGGAGTATTAGTCTTAGACTCTTAAGGGAAACAAGGGGTTGGGGATGGGGATGGGGAGGTGTGTTCTATTCCAATTCGGGCTTAGTGTATTTCGGATAGATTTATAATTTTCACGGGCTTTTTGGGTCATTAGGAGCTCCCTAGTATGGGCTATGTGTTTTCTTGTATATGTCCAATGTATTTGGTTACCCCTATTGATATATATATAATATTTTTACTTTTAAAAAAAATGATTTATTGTAAAATAAGAAGATCCAAGGTCGTTCAAAGATATGGTCAAGTCGTTCAAAGTTATTGCAAGTGATCTTGGTATGACGGGAGAAAGTAAAAGTACCAAAGAAATTGTGGGAGAATCTAGCTTAGAATGTTTAGTCCCTTCCCCTCCTTCCCACATTATATGATAAATTAAGCAAGGAGAAACATTAGTCATTATGTCCAAGAGGCTGCTAGTGACAATGGCAGCCAGCTGTTTTCCGATTTTATCATGAGTCAGCAGCAATCAGCTGTTTCCCTTAAATCATTAGTTGACTGCTAGTTATCTTAGATGTGTCATGTGTGGCCCAATAAATGACAGACGTTAATGATTGTTGCACACGGACTACTGTTTCTTGCATTTTCTTGAAATTCAAGTTCCCTTATGCCTTTTATTTTGTATGGAGGTTCTTATAACGCTCTGGTCTTGACAAGTATGTTAAATTCAATCAATTGTTAGGACTTATTGTTTGGCGCATCCTTGTTTGTCCTTTAGTATTTAGCTTATTATATTCTGTTGTAATGAACCCATTCCTGAAGTTTAACATCGGTTCAGTGAAATTGCTGTGCTTAGCTGAATTTGAACTGGCACAAGACTCCTTTCTTTAGGCTTTGGATTGACTATGTACAAAATTTAGTGGACTAAGTGCTATTATAGGCTTAGATATACAACCACGGGAAATATTAGAAAAGATTCAGAATGGAAATGTTGGGCTATTAAAAAGCAGCACGTTCACAAAACAAATTTATCCGAAATGAGAGTGTTAAGATGGATGACAAGGAACGTCAAGGAAGATTCGATAAGAAAGAGTCATCCGTACAAAGGTTGGGGTGGCTCCCATTGATGAAAACACAGGGAGTCGCTTAGGATGGTTTCATCATATGCAATGGAGATCAGTTAATGTAATGGTGAGAAAGAGTTGTTAATTCAGGTCGAGGGAGTGAAAAGAGGTATGTGGAAATTTACAATTACATAGGTAAAAATATATACCTGTGCAATTGAGTTGTGTTGAGTTATTGCCGAGGGGGGAAAAAAGAGAAGAAATAAGAGTTGATTAGTATTTATATGCAGTTGTTAAGTTGCATGATGTGTTCAAGAAACTGCGGCTCGAGATCTCCTTCCTTACTGTGCTGCAAGAAGGATGCATATTTAGATAGTAATTCTATATGTTATCCAAGTTCCTTTCTGGTGACATGATGCAGAAGACGTCTTTGAATCCTCAGCTACGAGTTCTCTTCATAGAAGATTTTATCAAATCTAACACACTTGGTAGTGCTGACTCATTTTTTGATAGTATCTTATATTTAGTTGATTGGATTATCTTTTTTAATTGCGGATGTCGATGGGTAAAAGAGAGAAATTTGTCATGTGCAAGTAAAGGTGGTTCAGTCAGACATGCCAGGCTCTTATAATGTTGTGTTAGATTCAAATGTAGCTGCCTTGTGTGGTCAGGAGGAAGAACAAATGGCATTATAGTTCTGCGCATTAAATTTATTATCTTAGCATATAAAATTTGGTCCTACAAATCTTCGGTCCATGAGTTGATATATGCATTGCATTGTTTTGTATTTATATTCTGCTGAATAATTATTGCTTGTGATGGCAGAATGGACTAGATACCAAGGTGGAAAAGTCAAGGAAGCAGTTAAAGGAAAGGAAAAACAGGGCCAAGAAAATCCGAGGTGTAAAGAAGGTAATGAAGCCACCTTTGAAACTCAACACTCCCTCTCGCTCTCTCTCTCGCTCTCTCTGTGATTGGACTTCTCTATCTTCTCCAATGGTTGCTACGTCTCATATGTGCAGACTAAGGCTGGTGATGCTGCCAAGGGCGGAAAGAAGAAGTGAGATTATTAAGATTACGCCTTGCATATTCAGTAATGCAATAGCTGGATCCCAGAGGATGTTTATTCTTCTTATTCTGCTAGCTATAATTTTAAGCATTTTGCTTCATTTTTGAGACGTAATATGCTCCGATTATAGTATTCCGAAATCTGTCTACTTATGCTAGATTGTGAGAATGCGCATTCATTCAACGCATTAATATGAAAGTGATGTACACTCCTCCAAGTCCGCTTGAGCCTTTTT
>QEOT01007138.1:83444-120936 GCA_003123785.1 Pterocarya stenoptera | reverse complement strand
GGGGGGGGGGGGGGGGGGGGGGGGGGGGAGAGAAGCTGCCCGGTGGCAGAGCTTCGGTTCTCCTCCTCACTCCTCAAATCCATGCCAGATACCATTGTCTCAATAGAAACCCGTTACTTCACGCGCTGTCTTGCTGCGCGTGCACGGTATATTCGTCGTTAGCTGGAAGAATCGGTATTCGTAGCGAAGCAGTACGGCCAACCAAACTGCTAAAACAGATACCTACCTAGTTCATACCCCGCTTGATCTTGCCACGTTACCGTCCAAGCCAGCAATTAATCGGACAGTCCGACGTGGAACGATCGAGGCCGTTAACTAACAGTCCTGCCGAGCCTCGAATTCCCAGATTGGAGGGAAAACAGAGAAAAAGGCCAAAAAAGCAATTGTAATTAAGAAAATATATATATATATATATACACATTAAAATGTAGAGGGAACAATGGAGAAAATACACAAAATAAAAGGAAGCAAAATATATATAGAGAGAGACAGAGCACAATGGTTTGGTTTTCATAAAGTAACATCACCAGCCAAATCCTCAATCTCTCCGCCCACTCTCGCCGGAGAATGGCGTCACTGATCGGACCTTCTCATAGGTGAATTACGGGCGAAGGAATCTTAGGGCTTTTCGAAAATAGGTACGCTTTTCCGAATCTTTCTACTGGAGGGTGAGGTTTTGGTTGTTGTCAAACGGATTATAAGCATTCCGATTTCTTCGCTTCAGATCTGGTTTTGTTGGTTTTTTTGGGGAGGGGAGAGGATTAGGGTTTCAATTGATTTATCCGGTATCAACTCAAAGGAAAATTTTGGGATTTAGGACCTTTTTTGGTGTATTGGATGTAGATGGAAGAGGGGCTGAGATCTGGTCGTCCTTCGGGGCTTGTAGTGAAGAACCGGAACTCTTCAGGTTGTTTAATTGTTCGGAAGAAAACTGTGGATGGAGTGGGCGGGGTTGGTTCGGCGAGTTCTAGAAAGGTTTTCGAGTCAAAGAAGGAGAATAAGAAGAAGAGGTTGAGGTTGGTTTTGAGCGATTCTGGCTCGAGCGATGAGCTTGTGCCTGTTCCTCGTAGAAGGGTTGGAGCCGAAACTGTAAGGGTTTGTAATGGTTTATCTGCTTTTGAAAAGGGTGTTGTAGATGAGAGTGGAATTGGTAGAAACAGGGGTAGGTTGGAGCATAGTAGGCATTATGAAAAGGGGACAATTGGTAAGAATGGTTTTGATGAGAGCGATAGAAAGAGAGGTAAGTTGGATGTATTTGAGTTTGATGAGTATGATGGGGTTGATGGGGAAAGGATACGGCGGAAACGGTTCAATGCCAGTGGAATCGAAGTTGAGGGAAGAAGGTTTTTGGGACCAATGGACATGGCCCGGAGTGGAATTGATAGGGATTATGAAACCGGGTCAAGTAGACATGGCATTGGCAAGAGAAAGAATTTATACCGGGACCGGACGAGTGGCTTGAATTTGGGAGATTGTGTTGACAATACTAGAGTTAAGATGAGTAGGGATGGAAATCAGATTTCTCCATCCTTTTTAGGAGAGAAATTAATGAGTCATCCCGATCAACCTATTAGAGTTCAGGGGAAAAATGGTGTTTTGAAGGTGATGTTAAACAAGAAGAAGAGGTTGGGCGGAGCTTTAGACAATTTTGATCACCGCAAAGCTGAGGGAAGTAGAAAGGGTTCAAGGACTGAAGATACTGCTAAGAGGAATGTAGTGACTCATTCTTCATCATACTCTGAGAAAAAACTTCTTGAGAAACCGGGTTCATTTTTCCGGCCAGAAAAAAGTCAGATGGCTTTGCAGAAATCATTATCAAGTAAGAATAGTCAGGGAAGTGAGGGGGATTCGGAGTCGGAGAACAGCGATACATCATTGAAGCTAAGATCAAAGAATGTGGAAGCTCATAGTTCTTTAAAGAGGATAATTTGTGAAGAGGAAAAGACTCCATGTGAGAAGCTCCCACCAGCTATAACCAAAGATGGAAAATTCAGGCGTGGTAGTGGCACAGAGAAGCAAAAACTGCGTGAACGGATTAGAGAGATGCTTCTAAGTGCTGGTTGGACGATAGATTATAGGCCTAGGAGGAACAGAGACTATCTAGATGCTGTTTACATTAACCCCTCAGGAACAGCGTACTGGTCAATTATTAAGGCTTATGATGCACTTCAAAAGCAAACTAAAGATGAGGATGTTGAGGTTAAACCTATTGGGGACTGTTCTTCATTTGCTCCTATAGCAGATGAGGTCCTCAGCCAATTAACTAGGAAAACACGAAAGAAAATTGAGAAAGAAATGAAAAGGAAGCAAGGGGATCACAGTGAGAGTGACAATCCAACAGAAGTGGCTGTGAAAAGATATCCAAGTACGAAGCGCGATGCAGAGAGCATGGACAGTTTTAGCCATGAAGAGAAACTAAGCTCCTTCATAAAGCAGGGTGGCAAGTCATTGAAGAATAGAATGAATGAAAATGGTTCTGCCAGCATCAACTCAAGATTTCAGAATTCTAATTATATGCATGATGACACTGAAAAACCATCCTCTGGATCCAATCCTCGGATGCCACATGGAAGAAAAAGTAGAAAACTTGGCAGATGTACTTTACTGGTTCGTAGTTCTAACAAGGGGCAAAATTCAGAAGCTGATGGTTTTGTTCCATATACTGGAAAGCGTACACTGCTTTCTTGGCTGATTGACTCTGGAACTGTGGGATTAAGCCAGAAGGTGCAGTATATGAACCGTCGGCGGACTCGTGTAATGCTTGAGGGCTGGATTACTCGAGATGGCATTCACTGTGGTTGCTGTAGTAAAATCCTCACAGTTTCAAAGTTTGAGATTCATGCAGGGAGCAAATTGCGCCAGCCGTTTCAACACATATATCTAGACTCTGGGGTTTCTCTTCTCCAATGCCAGATAGATGCATGGAATAGACAAGAAGAGTCTGAACGGATTGATTTCCACTCTATAGATATGGAAGGAGATGATCCAAACGACGACACTTGTGGCATCTGTGGTGATGGTGGGGATTTAATCTGTTGTGATGGTTGTCCATCAACATTTCATCAGAGTTGCTTGGATATAGTGGTATGTGTACTTTATTTCACTGCATTTGCACCAAGGCACGTGGTTCCTTGCATAATCCTATTTGTATCATACATTTCTTTTTGCAGTTTTTGTAGATTTCCCATGCCATTCTTTTGTGTATTTTTTGAAAGAACTTGTTTACAAAAGACATTGAATCATAAAATCGTCTCTTTTTTTGGTGTGTTGGTCTGTAGAACTCTGTTGAGTGAAGTTAGATTTAGGTTTTGTGGCTGGAGGGAGTGCGCAGAGGGGAGGGGAATATTGTTTCATCTTCCACTTTAAGACTTGAGGGGCACTTGTTTACAGAAGATATTGAATCATTGAATGATGTTTCCTTGCGTGGTGGACTGTTATGGGGAGCTCTGTTGAGTGTGGTGAGATTTATAGGTTATCATCTAATGATGAGTCCTTGGGTGGTAAACTGTTATGGGGAACTCTGTTGAGAGTGCTGAAATATATAGGTTGTGGTGCTCTTAGGTTGTTTGGATGGATGGGTGGAGGGAGCGAGGAGGCACAGGGGGGTTATTTATTTATAAGATAAATTTTTATTAGAACAAGTAATTAGGCATAGCCCAAATACACAGGGAGTATACAAGAGAAAAGGCCTAATTACAAGCTGGGATTTAGAAAAAGAACCACATAAGGCATACATGAATAATTTTCCATGAGCCTTTTTCTTTTTTCTTTTTTTGGGGGGGGGGGGGTGGTTTTAAGGGACGTTCTTAGAGTTGGTACTCTAATGTCGGACTCATTTTTCAAGTTTTTCCTGGTACCAACTTAAGGTCTCAATTAAGGGAAACATAGTTAATGACTCAATGAGATTGGTCATTTCAGTTGCAGTATATTGGTATGATATCATGATGAAGTGTAAACTGTGTTTCTATTTGATTATTTGAACTTACAGAATTTTTGGTATGGAGATTCTATGTTGGATTTGTTTTTCCCTGTACCTTACTCATATATGCACAATTAATTAACTGTTAGACATCTGTTTTAATTGTTTAGTTTTGGGCTGTCATAGAAATGTCTTACCTTGATTGTATGCTCCTTTGGCACTTGAGGCATTCATAGCGCTCTTCTTCTGACAGATGCTTCCACCTGGTGATTGGCACTGTCCAAATTGTACGTGTAAATTTTGTGGGGTTGTCAATGGGAACGTTTCTCAGGGAGATGATGCCTCCACACTACTCAACTGTAGTTTGTGTGAGAAAAAATGTAATGATCTTCTTTCTTTCTTGGTTTTGAGATTTCAAATGGACTGAGTTTTCTCTCCTTGTTTTATCGCTGCATTGACAATATTTTGGTTGGAATTCCTCTTTTGTAGATCATAAATTATGCATGCTGGAGATGGATGCTATTCACATCGATCCCAATAGCTTGGTCACTTCTTTTTGTGGGAAAAATTGTAAAGAGGTAATTTTTTAGGCTTCTGGTGCCTAATTATACTGAAGTCTTATAGTAGTTCAAAAGTATCTTTTAAGTTGTTTAATTAATTGTGCTTAGAAACTTGAAATGACTTGGTAACGTAGTAAGTTGGGTAGAATATGACAAGTTATTATTCAACAATTTTTAACGAAACATTGGTTAACGCTGTGGTTAGTTAGACTAGTTCTTTTTGTTAATGATTTTCCTGTCCTATCTGAAATCGGTGTCAATGACTCAATCACATGCTAACACCTCTAGATTTAATGCAATCTAATGTTACATGACTTCACCCTTTGAATTTCATAATAGCATATAGCACTAAGGTGCAGTCATGACATATTTGCACTATTTGGGAGGTTTTGTATATGATGACATCTTGTATGGGAGCTTTGTCTTTTTTGATGAAATACATCAATTTTCTTTTTTGGTTTATGTTGAACGTAGTAGTTGTTAGTATGGTTCTGCCTGTCTGTCTCATCAATTTGTAAACTTCTGTCTGGTTTTTCAGAATGCACTTTGTTAAATTTTACTCTTGTTGTTTCTACAGCTCTTTGAGCATTTGCAGAAATATCTTGGAGTCAAACATGAACTGGAAGCAGGCTTTTCTTGGTCTCTTGTTCATAGAACAGATGAAGACTCAGATACATCTCTTCGAGGGATTCCTCAAAGGGTGGAATGCAATTCTAAGCTAGCCGTTGCACTTTCTGTTATGGATGAATGTTTTTTGCCAATTGTTGACAGGAGGAGTGGGATTAATTTAATACATAACGTTCTTTATAATTGTGGGTAAGCTCTAAATTTTGTAATATTACTTGACCAATATAATGTAGTATACCCATCTTAAGTAGGTATTCTTTCATTCCCTAATAAAATATTTATTATATATTAAAAGTACAATATGTATTGCTGTTGGCTAGTGGATGAGACTGTTTGAGTGAAGTATGCGATCTTAATGAACTACCGACTTCGACTCTAGGATTTTCTGTGATAAGCTTTTTAGCGTTTGCTGAACTTCACATCTATGACATCTAGGCCTCCTGAAATAGTTTTATTATTATTTTTCTTTTTAATGATGCTTGACCGGCTTAATGTATGTTTAAATATTTTCATTTTAGTCGTTTAATGATTCTGCCGTTGGTTGTTTTATTTTTATGGCTGTCTTGATTATTTTGGATATAGAAACACAAGTACAATAATATGCAATATGCATTCACGTAAATGGAGGAATGATTCTTTGGTAGCTGTTCCTGTGAACAATTTTCTGTTCCTGAGAACAGTTTTCCCAAAATGCCAGCCTAAATAAAATTCACTTTGGAAAATAATAAAAATAAAAAAACTCAGATTGTGGATCTGAGGGTGGTTTTCCCTCCACTGCGTGCGGCAGGGGGAGATTTCCCACCCCTGGTAGCAAACTGCAGTGGCCAGGAGACCTCCCCCTCCAGCATGGTGTCGGTGAAGGCTCCGAGTGAGAAGGGGGGATTTTGCAGCCTGTGGCCGCCGCGAGTGAGGGGGGGAGATCTACCCCATATCACATGCGGCTGCCAGGGTAATAGCTGATACTTGTATGTGCAAGCTCTGAGAAATATTCTGGAGTATTTAGGCATAATAACTGATGTGTGTGTGTGTGTGCGATGATCACTTTTGTGGAGCATTAAGGATTATAAATGATACTCACCATCAATATTATATTTTATGTGAAAGAGTATGTGGTCCCATTTGTTTGATGTTTTAGTTTTCCTTTTTTTTTTTAACCAGATCAAACTTCAATCGGATGAACTACGGTGGCTTCTATACTGCTATTTTGGAGAGGGGTGATGAAATAATTTCTGCAGCATCTATCAGGTGCCAACTTCCCCTATGATGATTTATAAGCTCCTCCTGTTAAGGGGGTGTCAAGCCTTTTTTATATTACGTGTTTTGGAATGTGTGGATTAGTATGGAACTAAATTCTTACCATTATCTTTTAACTGCCTAGTTAAATTGTGGTATGAGGGAAGAGTTCTGTTTTGGAGGTCTTCAGATTTATGACTTTGGCTTGTGTTCGTACATGGATTGTGATTCTTACCACTATGGTGTCTACTGCTTGGTTAGGTTCCATGGTACTAAGTTAGCTGAGATGCCATTTATTGGAACTCGCCATATATATAGGCGTCAAGGGATGTGCCGCCGGCTTTTTGCTGCTATTCAATCAGTAAGCTTCAAGAACCATGGAAAAGAGATTGAAAATATTGCATCTTTGTTTACATTCTACTTGCTTGCATTTCATGTACCGACTTCATCCTGTTTCTCTTCTATTTGAAGGCTCTCTGTGCTCTCAAGGTTGAGAAACTGATCATTCCTGCAATTGCCGAACTCATGCATACATGGACTGTGGTTTTTGGTTTCACTCCTCTTGAGGAATCACTTAAGCAAGAGATGAGATCAATGAATATGTTGGTCTTCCCTGGTACAGATATGTTACAGAAGCTACTACTGGAGCGAGAGAACATCGATGGGAATGTGACTACCAGCATGGGTACTAGCTGTGGTGTTTGTAGCCTTTCCCTTAACCTTAGATTTATGGCCTATTGTTTAAGTCTGTATTTGTTTCTTTCCAATAGGTGCAAAGCAAAAGGAGTGCAAAGGCAAACATTCTACTAAGCATGAGGTGGAAAGTAAATCTGATATGGGACATGATAACAGTGCTGCTTCAGATCATGCTAATAAGTTGATAAGTGATGAAAATGCAGCCACGGGTAGTAAATCTGATAAGGATTTCTCAGCTGGGCATGATCCTCATGGGTGTGATGATGCTGCTCTGTGTCGTGCTAATGAGATAACTGATCAAGTGGTTGCTTTGGATAATAAATCTGATTTGAATTTGTCAGCTGATCCTTATAAGTGTGATGATGCTTGTCATCGTGCTAATGAAAGAACTGATGAAATTACAGCCACCGACAATAAATCTGATATGGATTCCACAGCTGGTCATGATCCTGAGGGGTGTGATGATGCTAGTTTTCCATTTGCCAATGAGATAACTAATGATGTTGCAGCTGCAGATTCAAGTTCTTTAGATGCTGCTTATGATGTTACAATCCCTGTTTCAGCCCGGGGGACTACATGTTGCGACTCTCATTCTGAGGACAAATTAGCTCAATCTGCATCTGGCACAAAATGTATGACCTCCTCTGATATGATTCATGATTCACTTGAGCTGGAAAATAAACCCGAAATAAATTGCCCTGTTGTAGATAATGCTGAGTCTTTGAAAGAGAGTGATATGGATGAAGCCCATGAAATAAACATTAGCATTGGCTGTCTTAAGCCCGTTCTTACTTTGGGGGGAATTTCTGCAGAGAACACCACCGAGTTGATTATTGAAAATCTAGATGTCTCTGATTCTTCTCAAAATGGTCCTGCGGAGGGTTCCTTCCAAGTTAAATCTGATTCGAATCTTCAAGTTGCATGTGAGAGAGAAAGCAGATTACATCCATTTGATGACAATTCTGTGACTGATGCACTTGAAGGAAAGACTTATTTATGACCATGATATTTGTAAGTTTCTGACTAACTATTGTGCATTGCAAGATTAAGGTCTCAATCAGAAGGTTTGGATATTTGCAATTTGATGCAAGTGATGTGGTTTCATGTGCACATGAAGTCAATGGTGAAGTTGCTACTACAAAGCATGAATTTTGGATGTTGGAGGGTGTACATTTGAAATGTTCCGAGTGTGTCATATGATGTACCCATTCTGCTGCACGGTGTATATATCTGAATCTGCTGGTGCAAGTGTGAAGTTTCTCACCATGCCCTTTATCATAGTAGCAGTTCGCTATTTCTTATGTCATTACATCACATGACAAGAGTGGTATAATATTTGAGTAGATCTTCTTCCTTCCTGGTTATTGGTACCTTTGTTCCCAGTGCTGGCATTATGTTCATAATAATATGGGTAAAGCCACAATTTGCTTGCCCCTCGTCCGCTCCTTTGTGGGAGCAACAAGACATGATGCTCTGAGTGGTAGGTACTTCAGAAACCTCTCTAGTTCCGGAGGCTGAGGTGACAGCCAACTTGTAAATGTTCAATTTGGGGTTAATGTTGTGATCTGAAATGAAAAAGGCTCTACTATTGGAATTTTCTACGAGGCATGTAGTGAAGAGGATTTCATGCACAATATTCAATATTCTTTAGATCTGTAGAGTGTCATTGGACGTTAATAATCATCTCTCTCTCTCTCTCTCTCTCTCTCTCTCTCTCTCTATATATATAT
This sequence comes from Pterocarya stenoptera, assembly GCA_003123785.1. Taxonomy (NCBI): domain Eukaryota; kingdom Viridiplantae; phylum Streptophyta; class Magnoliopsida; order Fagales; family Juglandaceae; genus Pterocarya; species Pterocarya stenoptera. The sequence continues at coordinate 112,171 of QEOT01007138.1, read as the reverse complement.
ATGTATCTTATTTTATTACTTGTTACGCAATTGCCGTTATCGCAACCTAGATTCTAATTTCTGTTAATTGGAAGTAAATAGAGGTTTAATCATTCATTTTCTGAATAGCCGTAACCGTTGCAACTATCCTGACTGGAACATATCGATATATCCTTATGAAGGTCCCTGCAGTGTTTGGAGGAAGGAAAGATGATTTATGTGACAAGTTCTTTGTAGGTCTTTTGAAAAAATAATAAGATTCATATAAAAGAAAAAAAATTATTTTTTTTTTATGGTGGGTTCTACTTATTTTCATAAGATCTGCAAGACTAGGAAACCTAAACCTGTATGTAAGATCACCTAAACCTAAATCCGTATGTAATATTATTCTAAAAATGATTTAATTGAGTAGTAAAATAAAAAATGACCAAAATTCTAGAATTATGAGGTGGTTCAACCTTCACTTGAATTAGGATATTTAATGTTGATTATTAAAAGAGAATTGAATGATAGATCAATGATTCGATAAAGTGAAGTGCTACGAACAATCTTGGAAGTAAAACGGGTTCTTTTTATAAAATAAAAAAAGCAAGCAAACGGTGCGTTTTTATTCACTGACTACGCCTCGTACGATAGATAATAGATACGGCATATCAATCTCTCTCGGGAGACGACCACTGTTTGCTTCCTTCCTCGCTTTTCGCTTTCTGAACAATGAAGCTTGCCGCGCCTCCTCGTCTTGTATATTGTCCCAACTCACCTCCGCTGCCAAAACATAGTGTTAAGGTTTCTCAGAGACCTCTCGCTTCCACTCACACCTCGTTTGCTGAACACCCGTCTTTCTCTCTGAATAGTGGCCTACTCCTGAGAATGTCTCGGTACCCACACAGACTGGTTTCCTGCGCTGCATCGGTCGCTGATAATGGCTCGACGATTACAGCTTCTCCTAGCGGTGCAGGTTAAAAAAAAAAACCCTAATTTTGCTTCTCTGTGTTGGTTTTTTCCTTAAATAGGCGTCGTCTGATTTTTTTTTTTAATAGGTTGCCATTTTGAATTCTTAATGTTTATTTGTTAGGGGCTCGGATTGGGGAGGTCAAAAGGGTCACAAAGGAGACTAATGTAGCGGTCAAAATAAACTTGGATGGTTCGGGGGTTGCTGAAAATAATACTGGGATTCCCTTCCTTGATCACATGTTGGATGTTAGTGATTTCTCCTTCAAAAGCTGCTTTAATTTTGTCAATTTCAGTTTCTCCTTAAAAAATTCTTCAAAGATTACAATTTCAGTATTTATTTTTACACATTATTTTTTTCCGAGTCGATTATATAGCTCGGTTGGTATGGTATATGCCAATTACCTGGATCAGGAAAACACACTTAAAAGGAATTTCACTTGAGATGGTTCCTTTTTTTGTGATTTTATTGTGCAATATTCGAGTATGATGTGTTGTTTGATGATTGTATCTATTTGTTTTACGTTAGCAACTTGCGTCGCATGGGCTGTTCGATGTGCAAGTGAAGGCTACGGGGGACATCCACATTGACGATCATCACACAAATGAAGATGTTGCTCTTGCCATCGGAACGGTACTGGAAAGAAATTTACACCTTATGGTTTCTCGTGGTGTGATGCAAAATTTTAGGCAGCCCCTAGTGTGCGTGCGCGTGTTTTATCTAGCATTTGAAAATAAAATATATGTTTATTTGATGGCAAGCATTCAATGAAGCCTATTTGTTTCCCTAATTTGAGTCATTTAACCAATTTTACATCTAGTCTTATTATCGATTTGAATTATTTTTGCTTTTATATAAATGCTTAGCTGAGAATGTCACATAAACGTAATGGACTGGTCATTGCTGGCTAATTCTGCTTGGTCTGCAGGCTTTTTTGCAGGCACTTGGGGATAGGAGAGGAATAAATCGTTTTGGTGACTTCTCCGCTCCTCTTGATGAGGCACTAGTACATGTTGCACTGGTAGGCCTTTGTACTAAAAAAAACTTCACCGATGTTAAGGCCTTTGTGTTGGTATGTGAAATAATTGCTTACTTTAGGACATTGTTTGTTCAGGATTTATCAGGCCGACCACATTTAGGTTATGATCTGCGAATACCTACTCAGAGAGTTGGAGCATATGACACTCAGGTAGGACTTTTTTTTTTAAAAAATACTTGCACACCAAAAAATTTTATGCCTCCCTTTTCTTATTCATCTCTATAGCAGTGGTAGAACTCCCTGTTGAGATATTGACAATATCGACATCATGTGACATCATGTGCACCTTTGGAGATTTTCTGCAATTTTATGTAGTATAGCTATTGTTCTTTCAAATCTTAAAACTGTTACTTGAGGAGATAATTTGTTTTGAATTTTTTTTATTTGTAGTTGGTGGAGCACTTTTTCCAGTCACTGGTGAATACTTCTGGCATGACACTTCACATACGCCAGGTAAATATACTCAGAACTTCTTAACTTCGTCATCTCGTATAAAATATCCACCTGAACGCTAGAAGAAGCTGTCAGTGTTAAATTATCCAACTATGCTTGATTGTTTAGATTCTTTGAACAAAAACATGGAGTTTACTGGAAATGCCATTTTCTTGCACTTTTTATTGGGCTAACTGTATATTATTATTTAATTTCTATGCAATTAGGTGTTAAAATTTTATTTTGAGGTTTTTATCTCTTCTATATTTTACAACTCAATTTTGTACTTGCAAGAAAAGGAAACTTTATAGAGAAGCTCCACCAAAAAATAAACAAGCAAACAAATGAAGGAAAGAAAGAGAAAACGAGTAATGGAAAGCAGCTCCAGAATTCACAACATATAAGAATAAGAGAGTCGGCAACAACTATGTTGATATTTTCATTTCAGTTTTATATTTTGAACAGTATGTTGATTTCGGTTGACAACAGCTTGCTGGAAGAAATTCGCACCATATAATTGAAGCAACCTTAAAAGCTTTTGCAAGAGCTCTTCGACAAGCAACAGAATATGACCCACGTCGCCATGGGACTGTTCCAAGGTTTGTTATTGTCTCATTAAATTTAAACTCACAACATTATTGCCAGTGGTCTTTGAACGAAGTAGAATCTACCCCCTCCCCCTCTCAAAAAAAAAAAAAACAAAAAAAACAAAAACAAAACATGGTAGAGGGTGAGGTTACAGGTTCATTTTTATTTCTTGATGTCAGAGCTAGTTGCTTACTCTAAAGACATTTCCTTGGCAAGTACACAGGATGTACAAATGAGAACACCTACTTACAAGCTAAAACAGAATACTAGAGAAAAACATTACAATCATTCCCATTCCTTACAAGATTCTTCACCCAAAAGCTTAACGTACTAAGGAAAAACTCCCCAAGTTCCCCTAAAGAACGTTCACAATTTTCAAAGCACTTCCCATTCCTCTCCAACCATAAACACCAAAGCAAGCACAAGGGGATCATCTTCAACACTGCAGTGCTGTTACTTCTCCCCACAATACCTTGCCAGCATTCAAAGATATCTACCACACGCACAGGCATCACCCAAAAAATGCCAACCCTTGCAAAAATCTCATTCCACAAAGAAGTTGCCACCTCACAATGAAGAAAAAGATGATCAATAGATTCACCATCCTTCTTACACATAAAACACCAATCAACCACCAGTAAGCCTCTCTTCCTCAAGTTGTCCGTAGTTAAAATTTTCCCAAGAGACACCAGCCAACAGAAGAAAGCAACCTTACTAGGCACCTCGGCTCTCCAAATACTTTTCCAGGGATAATCTTTGACCCCATGACAGGTTAACACCTTGTAAAAAGAACTCACTGAAAATCTGGAATTAACTGTATGCACCCACTGCAGACTGTTCTCCCTGTTCTGATCAAGCTTCATCTCATATAATCTTCCAAATAAATCAGAAACTTTGCATACTTCCCAATCCTGTACATCTCTAGTGAATTCCAGAGTCCAGTGAAAAAACTTGGACCATTTCTCGATTTGTGCATGTCCTTTCTATTATCTAAATCCTCCACAATACTTCTTAAGGTGGGAGGTTCTTGGAAGTTTCTGACCTTTTGCTTCATTGTATCTATGTGTAAGAGATTCTGTTGCGGCAACTCCTTCAGAATCGTGTGAAACTTTAGTCATTTTCAGTTTTATTACTGATCTACAGTCATATTACTGCCATGAATCCCTTTGTATGGTGTGGTGAATTCTTTGGAAATTTGTACTCTTAAACTAGGTATTGAATGTTAACCCAATCTAAACACATCTTGCATTTGGTTGTGCAGTTCAAAAGGTGTGCTCTCACGTTCTTGATTTTTCATTATGACCATGCTAAAGGTGGATAATCCAGCCTTAAGTTGGTTGTAATTTTGATCCAATATCCTCACTCCCCCCAAGCACTGGGATAATCGGGTCAATGATCCCACATATATTGCATTTATTGATCATCGGTTGAAGCTCTGCCAAGTTGAGACAAAACAATACATACCTGGGTTACTACTGCTAGAGCGATGTGACTTGGAAATTATCAAGGGCTGAACGTCACCTATTATATGATTTGTTGTATACCTAGCAGTGTATTGATCAACAATAGTTGGCCACTCAGTTTAGTGTCATCTGTTTGTTATTGAGACCAGTCGATCATTGAACTCTTTGCAGATTTATCAATGTATATCCAAGTTAGGGTGGTTTTGTTGCTGCCACTTGCATTAAGCTTCCGTAGTCTCTATTCTATGGCTCTTGTTCTATCTAGTATCAGATCATTTTAGGATTTTAGGATTTTATGACGAACTTCCCATTATTAATAGTTTGGAAATGACTGTACAACCTTGTGTGCTAGCTTCACGAGATGAGGTTACTTCTCTCTGGCTCCAACATGTTGTTGAACTCTTATTGTTCATTTTCTACTCGCCAAAGTCTCCCGTGGTTGCTATGTCGATGCTTGTATATTAATTTGCTGCTTCCCGAGAATATATTGAAAAGAAAGAAATCCCCAACAACTTCCAGGTAGCAAGCGCGCATAATTTTGATAGAACATCGAATAAAAATACATAAAAAGGTAACTGTCTGAGGGTTTAAGCTTGATTTACTAGATTTACATCTTGTTACAAATTGCTCGTGTTACAAAAACCCTTCGGCTGTGTTCAGGTCATCCAATACCTCTGACTTAACCTCTTCTGGCAGTGGGGCAGATGGGCCTGCCTTCGAGTAGAAGCTGGCTAATGATCTAATTGCTTTCTCTAGCACAACATATGATTCCTACAGGTGAATCCACAGCATTGAAATTCGTTAGTAATCATCCAACTAAAACATAAAAGAAATCCTTGTACATTCCAAGTCATACAAGTTATTTCGAAAGTACCTCTTGAACCACAGTTTGTTGTCCCCTCCAACTGCTCAAATACTCTCGAATTGACTCCTTTGCTGCATCTGCAGTGCGTCTGAACTTAGCGATGTCCTGGGGGTCTTCCTTTAAGGACTCACGCAGTGTCTTCACAACCTCTCTCGCCGACTTCAAGTACGCCTTTGGTAACACTTTACCGGACTTGGTCTTTTCGTTAGGATCAAGTAATGATTTGGGGGCACCAGTAATCCCCGCATCCTCTTCCTCTTGGCCATTTGACTTATCTTCAGCCCAAACAACTGATGGTGTCAAGCCATAGTTTATGGTCAGAGTGGTAAGGAATGATGCACCAGTACACACTATGATATGCCGGCGACTTGAAGGAGCTAGTTGAGGGTTTAGCAGAGGATGACACCTTAATTGTGTTTTACCTGTTATGTTAAAGAAAGAAATGAGGCAATGAATGCTCAACATCCAAAGCAGTGCAGGCTGAGGCACCAGTCTACACAATTAATTTTATGAACTAAGATACAAGATGGGAAGAATGACCGATATGCAATGCAGGAATATAGTTTATCAGTGAAGAAACTGTTGCAGGCTACATTTTAAGAAATGCAATCCCGGAATCATCTTCTTCTACATCTGTACTTTTAGCTGGGACTAAAATTAGAAAGACTAAGGCCCCGCTTGGATACACAGATGAGATGAGATGAGATGAGATGTTTTGAATAGTAGTTGAATAAAATATTAATAGAATATATTTTTTTGTATTATTTTTATGTTGAAATTTGAAAAAGTTGAATTGTTTATTATATTTTTGTATGGGGATTTGAAAAAGTTGTAATGATTGAGATGAGATGAGATGAGATGAGATAGGAGTTTTGTGTAAACAAACGGAGCCTAAATTCGAAGGTTGGAAATGCAGGAAGAATAATTTCTAGAATGAATTGACAGTAAATACACTATCTTCTCAAGCTCACCATTCAGCTGGAATAGTTGTCGATGAAGGGCAGAGAACCGAGCCCACTTCATCCAAGCCACTCACCGCATGAATTGAAGAAAAAGAACAGACACAGATATCTTGTTACTTACACTCATTGTCAGGTTTCCAGATATTCTCCGTTCTTTTGCAGATTATGGTGGGGCTGGGGCTGGGGCTGGGGCAAGTCTTTGCTGCAAGAAAAGCTTCCATCTTTGTTCGCAAAAATCAACGAAGTTGAGTGTAGTGTGGCAGCAACTGCTTGAATCGTGCAGCTATCCCATACTTATATTAATTCCACCTTTACCAACAGTTTTCACCTTTACCAACACCTAAACGCATACACATGGACGCATATATCAAAGTTGGAAATATCAAAAAAGGAAGTAAGATCAAGAATGCAATGAAGTTTTCACACAGCAGAACCAAAAAAACAGCACCCAATTTAGAGATTTTGAGAGGCGAGCAGTGAACTGCCAAGACACATTTAGAGAAATAAATTGATGCAAAGTATAAATAAATCAAGACAGAAAACAATAAACAAGGTGGTGTTTCGGGAAATAGACTCCATGGCTCACCTGATAATGTCTGCGCTTTACAACATCTCTGCCTTAGCTTCTCCTCCAAATGGTTAGATTTTATCCGCACGAAACTCGAAGTAATTTTCGTAAAACATTAGGGGTAGAATGGTCAATCTCGCCACATGATTAGAAGTACATACTGCCCTTGACTTTTGCATAAGGTGGCAACTTCAACAGATCCAACGGCTGTAGCATCTTGAGTAGATCTCCATCGCAACTTCTTGGGAGCGAAATAAGAAGTACAAGTATGAATGAGTCGTAGCAAATAATTACCCTCTAGGGTTTTGTTTTGTGGCCTCCGTGCCCTTTAAAACCACCCATCTTCGGCAATGACAAATCTTTCTCCACCACCGCGTTCTCGTTCTACGCTCTCCGCGATCGCTCCGATTCAGAGAGAGAGAGAGAGATAGAGAAGAGAGAGCGCTAGCCATGGTAACCCAACTCGCTTCTATTGGCACGTCCTATTTTTCTTATATTTTATTTTGGTTTCGTTGTTGATTTGGGAGTATGGGTTTTACAGTCTCTGGTAGCGAATGAGGAATTCCAGCACATTTTGCGTGTGCTGAACACAAACGTGGATGGGAAGCAGAAGATAATGTTCGCGCTTACCTCCATCAAAGGTATCGGTCGCCGTCTCGCCAACATTGTCTGCAAGAAAGCTGATGTAGACATGAACAAGCGGTACTGTTCTCTAAAATCTGATTCTTGCTACTATTTTCCAGCATGTTCTTCGTAGCTTTTGGCTTATGTTAATATTGGTTCAATTTGATTTTGATGGGCTTAGCGAGAGTTTAAGAATGCTATAAAATAGTTGATTTTTATTCGTGGGCTCAGTTATTTGGTATTTGGTCGTAGGATTAATCTAAATTTATGCCTATATTGTTGCCATTGGTTTCAAAGATATTAAAAGCTGTGATTGTAAAACTTCTTAGAGGACGAAGATTTCTTGATTAAGCTTTACATTTAATTTGGTTGTCTCGCGCTGATGTGCTTTAATGTTTATAATGCTCATCTATACTTCTATTCAGGCACTTCGTGCACTGTCTTTTAGTAAAAACCCTAGTCTTCTTGATTTGCCCGGATGCCGTAACTTTTGTTCTCGTCTCTTATTTTTTTGGTGCGTGATTTTGTAAGATGCGATTATATTTTGGAACTTCCTTTATTGTAAAGGTTAATCTAGTATTTGATGCATTTTTCTTTCTGCTTGATATATATGTTTCATTCTCCCATGTTTGTAAATTGTGGTGTTACGGTTACTGCAGAGCTGGTGAGTTGACGGCTGCCGAGCTTGATAACCTCATGGTGATCGTTGCAAACCCTCGCCAGTTCAAGATTCCTGACTGGTTTCTGAACAGGAAGAAGGATTACAAGGATGGCAAGTATTCCCAGGTTGTCTCCAATGCTTTGGACATGAAGCTCAGAGATGATCTTGAGCGTTTGAAGAAGATCAGGTATGCCTCCATGGATCTCCTGTCTTCTGTAATTCTATGCCTAAGAGTTTTTATTCCATACTCCAACTGCAATTCACTGATGTCTTGGATACTATACATTGGCTTGTAGAATACCTAAATCATTTAGAAGATTTTATTTATTTGTACGTGTGTGTTTGTTTTCTTGTAAACTTTGACTTAGGGGATGCTTGGGGAATGTGATGAGATGAAAAATTTGTGAATAGTAATAAAACAGTTTGTAAATAATAATGAAAGGGTTTGAGTTATGATGTTTTATGTGGTTTTGAGAAATGAGAGAGAAAAAGTTGAATAAAAATATCATAAAGTCAAAATATTATTATAATATAATTTTTAATATTATTTTTGTTTTGGGATTTGAAAAAGTTTAAATTGTTTTTGTGTTTTGTTTGGAAGTTTGGAAAGTTGTAATGATTAGATAATGGTTAGATGAAAATTTTGAAAATTTGAAATTGAAAAGTGTTTGTATTTGAGTGATGTTTGTAAAGAAAATGAGATGATATGAGATGGTATGTGAGATGAAACCATTTCATCTTCCAAACAAACCCTTAGGAAGTTGGCTTATGAGTTTCAGTCATTTGAACTTTGACTCGATTCTCAGTATCGCAAGCACATGTTTTCTCCATGATTCAAATCACTGTGGCATGGTTGCAACTTGATTGGATGAGTTTTCAGAGGAATAACTTCATTATGTGGCGGGGCAAGTTAGTTACTGGTAACCCAGCCTGTCAGCTGCCCTACCTCTTATCCTCCTATCACTTCTTTTTTAAGAAGATTTATGATGGTTTACCCTGTTAGAAGCTTTTGATTTAAGTGAGGCTTGCATGGCCTTCATCACAAGGAATGGCATCGTGCTAACCTGTTTGCCATTATTTGTGTATGCTTGGATTGAGTGTTGGGTGGATGGCTTGTCTTCAGCTATTATGCATGATTTGAAATCACAAGGAAAACATGCTGAAGCATGGAGTTGGAAATTTGGTGTAAACGTGAGAGGCGTTGACACTTTAGCTCATGAAAACAATCTATGACTAGCAGTTTCCCATAACAGTTGTTTAGTTAATGCAGAACTAGATGATGACAAGTTCGGTTTAGATCTTATCAAAAAAGGTTTAGACAAGGATCTGTTCAATACCTTATTGGAATTATGCCTTGTTAATGACATTCATTGTAACATTATCTGTTTATCTATTGATACATTTATCATTTTTTTATTATTGCTTTTCTTTCCAGTGAAAGCCTTTATTCTTGATATGTAGGAACCACCGTGGTCTGCGACATTACTGGGGTCTTCGAGTGCGTGGACAGCACACAAAGACAACTGGCCGCCGTGGGAAGACTGTTGGTGTCTCAAAGAAGCGTTGAGTTTGTTTGCTTGTTTCTTGGGATGTCATGTTTTTGTTGCGAATTCTATTTTGCACTTTTTTATGTTTCTAGTTTTTTGGTGGATTTATGCAACACTGTCTAGCCGGCTTTCATACATACCTCTATTGAGGCTGTTTGATCTTGAGATTTTGCCATGTTACTGCATTTAATCATTTATATAGTAGTTGAAGGTCACAATGACTTATGCCTTCTCAATTTTATACTTGTTTGTTTACCTTGATTAATGCGTTGGTGACCTCCCAGCTCTTCTATTCCTCGGTGGCTTGCTGCACTTCCTGGCTTTGAACCAGGGAGATGCTCTGGCGTTTGGTATTCTACTCGAGGGCTTCGACAGATGCCTTCATTGCAAATGCCGAACATTTTAAACGATCAAACCAGAGACTGGTTGAGAGGCTCCAAACCATCTCAGGTAGTGTGGAAAAAAATCGATATTTTCTCTAATATAATGAATGTGCACGCATTCTTCCCATTTTTCTCCTTTTGTTTTTGTATTGAGGTGGGAAATTTTAGCATTTTAATCATTTTAATGGGTTCTTTTCTTTTTGGCAGTGGATTGTTTACTGTTACGCGAGATTGGTGAAACAATGAGCAGTGTTTTCTTTACCAATTATTAACTAATGAACAATCAAACTAAGACTTTTAGGAGGTTTATAGTTTTCGATCAACTTTTTATTTCAAAAAAAAAAAAAATTCCCTAATATTCGACCAGGAAGCTGGAGAAAATATGCTTTACTTGTCCCCTGGATTTTGTAATAAAAATCGACCATCTAGAGAAATTGCAACTAAGGTTCTTGATAAGCCCACTAATTGACATAACAAAGGCGCCACTGATAAGCATGCTCAAAGGTACAAACTAACTGGGTCTTTCTTAAATCATTAGAAGCCTGTAGGATTTTTTGAGCATTTTGTCGAGGAAGATATTTGGAGAGGTTGAGAATGCATCGCCGTACACATGAATATTTTCTCTTCATTTCTCGTTGCATCCTGTAACGTTCTTTCCTCATTAATGTTTTGATACGTTAACTGGTTGAAGTTTTTACGGTCATTTTAAGATGGTTCATCCTACAGAAGTTGTGATTGAATCTAAATGTTTTATTCTGTCAAAAAGTGGTAGTGGATTGCGAGTTACCGAGAGAAATTGGAAGACAGAACATGCAGTGATGTTGGGTCCATCTTCAACGTAGTGGCTTAGAAAGGTGCTAGAGGAGAGCCTTAAGAGGGGGGAAGAAGGAAGTGTATTCGGCAACTAAAGAAGGATACTGTAGTATTATAGCTCAACGCTGCTCAAATAGCAGAGGGAGATTCTTGAAGTTTTTGAGTATAATCAGGGGGAAGGAGGAATGTCATATGTATCCCAGAAGGAGAAAATGGTTGGGGTTGGAGGAAGATGAAGGAGTTGTTGTTAGAGAAAGGGAAGGAGGTTTCTAAAGTGGGTGTTCTGCTTGGTGGAGGTCAACCGAGTGTCGGCAAAGGGGCGTTGAGACACCATTCTTGGTCATATAAGGAGGCGCTTTCTCAGACGAAGCTGAAAGCAAGGCAGCGTGATGATGGTGCGAAAGGTGGTGCAAGAGCCTCTGATAGGGGGCAAGTGCCTTCAAAACCGAATGTCGCGTTGAGCCATCCCATGGCAAGAACTTTATGGTGTGTCAGGAGACATGAAAACTCCGAAGGACGTTAAGGGAGATGCAGGGGCAGCTTCTTATGTTGCAGAGAGATATGGCTGAGTTGGTGGGATTTGTCGGTTCACTTAAGGAAAGGGATGCTACAGGTGATTTAAAAGGAAAACAGAAGGCATTGGATGATGGGCCAATGGCCCAGCAAAAAGATAGATTTAGAAAGGGGTGGGCTGGCTGGCGAAAGGTGTCTCGACCCAAACCTCAGATGACTTCGGTCCATGTGGATGGGGTTGAGCCGTCTCAGTCCAGGGCCGAATCTCAAGGGCAAGGACCCATCAAACGTCAGCCCAAGGATTTTAGAAATCCCGTTGTGTGCCCTAGCCCATCGTCCCCAGCGGAGCTGCACAGCCTCGACTTCATGCCGAATAGCCTGCCGACAGTGAAGACTCAGGTAGCCGTTGAACAAACATTGCCGACAGAGGTAGTGGAGGCCGTCGATGAGGTATTGCCTGTGTTTTGTGCGCAACAAGCACTGGTCGAGTTTGGAGGTCGATTTTCTCATTCGAAAGAGGCGCAGAACTCGCCGACTAATCGTGGGGGGTGGGTTTTGCTCCAGCAAAACAGTCTGTCAAAGTTTTGAGGAGTTTGAGTTGGCTGAGGACAAGGAAGATTCGGATGATATTATGCATTCGGTGGAGGATGAATTATTCCTCCCTAAGGCATGTGGTTTGGAGGAGATCTCGGTGGGAAAATAGTTTTAGAATTGTCAGAGCAATTGGTTGGGAAATCCTTTACCTTTGAGTTACTATTTTCCAAACCAAGCTTCCAATTGGGTCATAGATAAAGTGAAAGAGATTCAACACTTTGTGGGGATCAGCTGTGAGGGGTATGAAGAACAGTTCATAGCCTTGTTAACTGCTATGGAAGCTGGGCATAAACAAAAAAAGAAGGGGGATTCGAAGATGAGTAGGGAGCTTAATAAATTAAGGTAGTCGATGAAATCAGTGGGTAGTTCCAGTAGGAATAGGGTGAAAGGGAAAGGGCTGATTGTTCCCCAATGAAACCCAAGATTGTATCTTGGAATGTCCGGGGTCTAAATGAGGCAGAGAAGCGTCTTCGGATTCGGCATTTACTTCGTGAGTGGAAAGCGGACATTGTATGCTTACAAGAGACGAAGATGAAGATGATCAATAGGAAGACTGTACGGAGTTTATGGAACTGTAATTTTGTAGCTTGGGTATACATGGCTTCTTCAGGGGTATCGGGAGGTATTGTAGTGATGTGGGATAGGGGGTGGTGGAGAAAGTGGACGATTATATAGGGAGATATATGGTAGCATGCACCTTTCAAGGCGTGCCCGATGGTTTCGTGTGGGCTTTTGCAGGTATGTATGGGCCTAATTTAGACATTGACAGAAGAATATTGTGGGATGAGCTTGCAGGGGTACATAGTTGGTGGGAACTTCCTTGATGTATTGTGGGTGATTTTAATGTAGTTAGATTTCAAAGTGAAAGCTTTGGAAGTAGAAGATTGAGGCCAGCAAGTTTGGAGTTCTCAGAGTATATCTTTGACTTGAACTTGATAGACCTTCCACTCGCAAGGGGCCCTGCCACATGGTCGAATAATTAGACCTGGTCTCGCTTGGATTGCTTCTTAATTTCATCTGAGTGGGAAAGCCATTTTCCGAATGTATGGCAAAAGCGTTTGGCATGCTTAACTTCTGATCATTGGCCTATTTTGCTTGATTGTGGAAGCATTCATAGTGGTAAACGGTATTTTAAGTTCAAGAATATGTGGTTGAAAGCAGAAGGGTTTTGTGGAGAAGGTCAAACGATGGTGGATTTCATATCATTTCGAAGGTACATCCAGCTTCATTTTTGCGAACAAACTGAAAGCCTTAAAAAGAGACCTAAAGGAATGGAATAAACAGTCTTTCGAAAATATCGCAGAGAACAAAAATACCAAGTGGATGGAAATACATAAGTTAGAAAGACTGCAATAAGGGAGACCGCTTACTGAGGGGGAGCAAGCATGGCAAACTTTGCTGGTCACAGAGCTTGAGAGGATAATCTTAAAAGAAAAAATGTCTTGGCGCCAGAAGTCAAGAGCACTTTGGTTAAAGGAAGGGGATCAGAGCACGAAATTCTTCCATAGAATTGCAAACTCTCATAGAAGAAATAATAATATTGAGGTGCTGAAAATTGAGGGAGTGGAATGCAGAGAAGAAGAGGTAATTCAAGAGCATGTGGTTAATTTCTTTGAGAAGCTTCTTACTGAGCAGGTGGGGTGGAGGCCTACCCTCGATGGTTTGAACTTTGATACTATTGAGACTGATGATGTAGTTAGAATGAAGAGGGCTTTCGAGGAGGAAGAGGTGTATGATGTAGTAAGAAAAATGGTAAAAGACAAGGCTCTAGGCCCTGATGGTTTCTCTATGGGCTTTTTCCAAGAATGTTGAGAGGTGATTAAAGAAGATCTTTTGAAGGTGTTTTAGGAGTTATTCTCAGTTGGAAAATTTGAGAAAAGTCTCAACACCACTTTCCTTGCATTATTCCCTAAAACGATTGGGGCTAGTGAGATTTCAGATTTCAGGCCTATCAGCTTAGTGAATGGAGTTTACAAGAATATTTCAAAAGTTCTTGCTAATAGGCTAAGTAAGGTTTTAGGGAAGATTGTTACTAAGCCTCAAAATTGCTAATGAATGTTTGGACAGTAGACTGAAGGCTGGCAGCTCAGGGATTATGTGTAAGCTAGATATGGAAAAAACGTATGACCATGTTAATTGGGACTTCCTTATATATCTACTGGGTATGTGTGGGTTTGGAGAAAGGTGGAAGTCGTGGATCAGCTGGTGTATATCTACGGTAAGGTTCTATGTGTTGATCAATGGAAGCCCAGAAGGTTTCTTCCTGAGTTCTCGTGGGTTGAGACAAGGGAATCCGTTATCTCCTTTACTCTTTGTGATTGTTATGGAGGCATTAAGCAGGATGATATCGACTTTGTTGGCTAATGGGTTTGTTAGGGGTTTTTAGATTGGATCTCCGAGTAGGGGTACTACCACGATCTCTCATTTGTTGTTTGCAGATGATATGCTGATTTTGTGTGAGGCTGATCAAGACCAGTTGCGGGCTGTGAAGGCATTACTACTTTGTTTTGAAGGAGTATCGAATCTAAAAGTAAATTATGATAAATCCAAATTGGTGTCGATTGGAGATGTTCAGAATACATGGAAGTTGGCTGGTATTTTGGGTTGTAAGATAGCTTCTCTTCCTATGACATACCTGGGATTACCTTTGGGTGTAGCTTCGAGGGCGCGTTTGATTTGGGATACAATGATTGAAATGATTGAGAGGAGACTGGCTGGGTGGAAAAGAATGTACTTATTGAAAAGGGGCCATATTACACTAATCAAAAGTACACTCTCTAACCTACCTACCTATTTCTTATTCTTATTCCCTATATCGGCAAGTGTGATAGGTCGACTCGAGAAGCTACAGAGAGATTTTTTGTGGGGAGGATTAGGAGAAGAGTTCAAATTTCATCTAGTCAAGTGGGAGATGGTATGCCGTCCCATCTCTAGTGGCGGTCTAGGTATTAGAAATTTGAGGTTGTTTAATAGGGCGCTACTTGGCAAATGGTTGTGGCGTTATATCAAGGAACCAGAAGCCTTATGGAAAATTGTGATTCAGGATAATTATGGTGATTTAGGGGAGGGATTGTGTACTAGAGAAGTTAGAGGGGCCTATGGAACGAGGCTATGGAAACATATTAGAAGAGGATGGGAGGTCTTCCAGCACCACACTAGGTTCTAGTTGGGTACAGGCTCCAAGATCAGATTTTGGAAGGATGCTTGGTGTGCCAACAGTACTCTACAAGATTTGTTTCCTATACTTTTTTTGATTGCAAGTGGCCAAGATGCGACAGTGGCGAAGGTTATGGGAATCTCAAGAAGAAGTATTCACTGGAACATCAATTTCAATTGGGCGGCACAGGATTGAGAGATGGGGAGTTTTGTAGATTTTTTTAGTCTCTTGTATTCTTGCTGCCCAAATATCCAACATAAATATGATCTGTGGTGGAACCTTGTAGAGAAAGGAGTGTTTTCTGTTCGTTCCTTTTATAAGGTCCTCACGCATGGTCCTGAGATACAGTTTCCCTGGAGAAAGCTTTGGCGACATAAGGCTCCTCCCAAAGCTTCTTTCTTCGTGTGGACAGTGTCCTTAGGTAAGATTCTCACTACGGATAATCTGAGAAAGATGAGGATAATTATTGCAGACTGGTGTTGTATGTGTAAAAGAGAGGGTGAGTCGGTGAATCATTTACTTTTACATTGTGAGGCAGCCAGGACTTTTTGGGACGAGGTGTTTAAAAGAATGGACCTATCATGGGTTATGTCAGAAACCGTGTTGGATATAATGGCTTGCTGGACATCTATTCGAGGTGTGCGTCAAATCAAAGTGGTTTGGAAGATGATCCCTATATGCATTATGTGGTGTTTGTGGTAGGAGCGTAATGAGAGAACGTTTGAAGACAAAGAGAGAACTATGGCGGAGCTAAAAGTTTTATTTTTTAGGACTCTTTGTATTTGGGCCATTGCCGTGGACTTTAATGGCATGGACTTACATGACTTCTTAATTTCTAATGCGCCTACGTAGTCAGGGCATGCTTAGTTTGTAATAGACAGTTGTTGGATTAATAAAATTTGTTTATTTTAAAAAAAAAAAAAGATATTTGGAGAGTGCATGCTTGGTAAACAAAAATTTCTTATAATTTCATTTCCAAACATTATCTAAACACAAAATGTTTTTTAATTTCAAATTTATTTATTTTTGAATCATTATCTATCATTATTCAAATATAAAAATCAATACAAATTTTACAAATTTTAAAATAAAATACAAAAATAATAAAATTTTTACATACTTCAAAATAAAAATAATATTAAAAATTACATCTATATAATTTTTTAACTTTATCTATTCACTCTCACAAACTCTACAATACTTATTTTAAAATATATATTTCTTCAACTTTTTATTTCTTTTTTCCCAAAACTCAATAAAACATTTTCACTCGAACCATTTCATTACAATTCACAAAATTTTGAGATACTTTAAGCATCTAAATATGCCTTAAGGTTAGTTTAAAAAGTGAGATGAGATGAAAATTTTATGAATGGTAGTAAGATAGTTTGAGTTGAGTATTTTTTAGATTTTGGAAAATGAGAGAAAAAATTGAATAATAAATATTATAAAGTTAAAATATTGTTAGAATATAATTTTATAATATAATTTTTGTTTGGAGATTTGAAAGAGTTTAATTAATTTTTATTTTTTGTTTGAAAAATTGGAAAGATTATAATGATTAGTTTGAAAAAAGTGTAATGATTAGTTTGAAAATTTTATATTTAATTTCTGAATATTTTGCTAGTTTCAATCAAACATTCTCACAATAGTATAATGTAAATATCAAAATGTTATATTATATTTTTATAATGAGAAATGATATTTGCAGACATAGAGTGTGCAAATGTCGTATATTCTTTTTGAAATAATTGAGTAAATATCTACATTAAAAATTTAATTTTGTAATAATGAATCTCATTCATTTTCAAGATGAGTGCGAGATATTTGAGACAAATTCTTAAATTCTGGTAGATGGCCTACTAGGGGAAAATACAATATTTTGTATCTTAAGAATTTTTGGGATGAGATTCAAACCTGTATGGGAAACATGGATTATAGAGTGAGTCATATGTTTCATGAATGAGATGTTGTGGTTGATTATTTAGCTAATCAAGGAGCTGAGAGTGTAAACATGGATTGAACAGTAGACAGAGCGATTTTATCCAGTAAATTAAGGGGTCTTCTTTCACATGGATAGAAGTGGAATTCCTTATTTGCGAATTTCGTAGTGGAGTGAGCTGACGTTTATTTGCAAGTTGTTTTTCTTATTTTAAGGTTTGTTTTATTGTTGATTTATCTGTAATCCTGAGATATTTATCTTTTGGTTAAATGTTCTAGGTTTTTTTGATGTATGAGTTTTGGTATTTTATGATTATTTATAGCCTTATGTGTCTATCTGTAACTACAGTTTTCCTCCACCATAAGTGAGGGTTATCAATAAATTCGGGTTACCGTCCTCTTAGAAAAAAATAAAAAAGTAAAAATCTAGTACTACTACTTTTATAATAAATGAAATCAAAACAACTTTTCAAAAATTTTAAATGTAAAAAAATATGTCTCAATGCACGGGTAACTTTACCAAAATTGAAACTCCTCTTTGAAATTCTTTAAAAAAAAATTGTAGTGTCCTGTTTAGTTGTTAAAATCATATGAATTTAACTCAGTTCAATCTAATTTTAAGGTACGTCTAACATCTAAATATCCAACTCTCAAATTCTTAAATTCATCTCAACTTAAAACTTTTTTACACGTGAGATCCACAACCTTTTATAACTTTCTATAAATAAATTTAAAATTATCTTAATATCTAAACATATTTAAACTCATCTTAGATGAACCTTACAAAATTCACTCTAACATCTCAACTCATTATTATTTATAAAGAACTTAACTTAGCTCAACATTCAAACGCAGCCTAGAAGTTATTTTAGAAATTCCAATAATCTTTCATGAAATATAAAAAAGTTTTATTATTCATCATTTTTATATATTATATATCATATATCATATATATTTTTATTATTATTATTTTTTAATATTATTTTAATATTATTTTTATTAAATTAATTGAATTTTTTTACTCATTATCTATATATATTTAATAAGGGAAAAAAAAATTGATGAATGGTGTGTTGAGACTAGGAATATATAAAAACGACAGATCCTTTTTGGTTGTCACTCTCTTCTCCTGCAAAACGAACCGAACCCTGGTTCTTCAAGAAGTAATATCAGCAGGCGCCCTGCCCTCTAGATGGCCGGAGGTAATCAGAACAAAAGCGCATCCCATAAGCCTTCTCCATCCTCAGCCTCCTCCTCTCAACGCAAGTCTCGCTGGGAATCCGATAACCCACCCTCCGACTCCTCCAAAAAACCCGCTGACCCCAAACACAGCAAACCCCCATCCAACCCCACTCCGAAACCCCCGAGCTCACCCCATCACAAAACCACCACCGACCCAAGTCATTCCGGCCATGCACCAATCCCCTCTCCGGGACCTCCATTTCCCTTTCCCGACCCCGCCGCTCTGGGCCCTCCTCCTCCCCCGGTCTACGGTTTCCACATGCTCGACCGGCGTACTATAGTTCTTGCCGACGGTACCGTCCGGTCCTACTTTGCCCTCCCGCTCGATTACCTAGATTTTACTCCGCCGCGGCCTCCCGCGGGAAGATTCTTGCCGATGGGCCCCGGTCCAAGGTCCGAACCGGGCGGGTTCGATAACCGTTTTCCCGCACCGGCGAGTCCTGGAGGGTTCAGTAGGCATCAGGATTACTGGAACTCGCTAGGGCTCGATGGGCGTGGGACCGCTGAGGGGTCGATGAAGAGGAAGTATAGAGAGGAGGATGAGAAGGATGAGTTCGCCAAGCACATTCCGCAATTCGTGCAGTACGGGCACTCCAACGGTCCTCCGGTGAGTCACGGCGGTGACCGGGGCGAGTCTTTTGCTGGAACCAGTGGCCCGTTTGGCCGGGGCGATGAATATAGGGCATCGAAGTACATGAGGGTTGGTGGTAATACGGGTCTTAAGCACCTTGAAGTCGATCAGAACGCATTGAAGAAGGCGTTTCTCCAATTTGCGAAGTTAATTAATGAGAATGCGAGTCAAAGGAAGAATTACTTGGAGGAAGGAAAGCATGGACGGCTCCAATGCATTGCTTGTGGCAGGTCTGTTTCTTGCATACTCTTCGATTTCTATAAAATTTCCTGCTTGGCTTGAAAACCCTGTTTTCATTTGGATGGGGGTGTTAGAGGAAACTTCATTTCGTGGATTTTTAACTCTTCTTCACAATATTATTATTTTTGGTCCTAATTAACATATCGCGTCATGCGTTGGTGCTGTTTTCGTTTTGAGCTATCCATAAGTCGTACCAAATGGGTATACGGAGGAAGTATTTAGTTTTTTTTTTCCCTTTTCTGTGTTGCTCTAGGAGTTGGGATGGCTATTTGGCATGTCTTCCACAATTGTATGTGTCTTGTATGGCCTATTAGTCTGTGCACTAAAGACCAAGCATTTTGTTACTTATCTAAAAAACTTTTTGTACGTATTGTTGAGCTGAGGTGTGAGAGATCAAATGCATTCTGCATAGTGTAGGTGTCAGGAATTGAAGTGAGATATAAGGAACTGTCAAGGACATCAAGGTGTTCTCAAGTCTGATATATATACACGTGTGTGTGTATAGGTATGTATGTATGTCTGTATTGTGTGCTTGTTTGTTTTTGTTTTTATTCAGTTAGCACTTTTGAGTTCACTTTTGGTATTACTAACTACGAGGTGACTCGTCAAGTTAACTTAACTTGACCTATAGGGGATTAAAAATAGGTTAACTTAACTTGACAAATAGGAGATTAAAAATAGGCGTGGGAAATGTGGTACTGTGATTGTTCTTGCGATTATCCTTTTGCAATTATTTAGAAACTTGCTTTGGTAGATTTAGGGACTTCTTTTTTTGAAGTAAAGATACCACATTTTATTAAAGAGCACTTGGGGTGCAACCCACATACACTGGTGGTATAGATAGGTGAAACACCCAGTTTAAAGAAAGGAAGAGGAGCAAGAATTCAGAAACACTACAAAAATCAAAGCTGGTATTGTTGTGGGCAATTGTCTACTCATACAAAGGCCAAGCATAGAAGTCTTTTTTACTCTTCCATTGATGTCTCGCAATCCTCAAAGCTGTGGACAATGCACTCCTTCAAATGTTCCCGTTAAGCATATAGGAGCTATCCCCCATACATTTACGCTCAAGATGCCTTCCAGTTTACCCCACCAACTCCAAGCCACCATTGACTCTTATCACTAGCTGTGGAATCACCCAATCAGTCTCAAAAAGGTGGAAGATCACACCCCACAAGGCCCTAGCCACTTCACCATGAAGCAGTAAATGGGTGATAGTTTTCCCACACCTCTTAAGCATACAACACAAATCGTACGGTTATATTCATGGTTAATCCAGTCACAATGTGAAATCGTGCAGTGGTAAGTTTGTCAACTATTACTACCTTTAATGTTGTGTCAGAAAGAGGGCCTTGGGAATTGATCTTTGACACTACATAGGATTTCATAGTGTAGTTTGTGGACAATTTCACATGATGGTTAAATTTGATCATTGCCTACAGTTTCTGGATGCACCATGTGGGTATTGGGAGGAGAGCTTGCTTTCTAATGCTTAGGAGTTGTGTTTGTGTGTGTGCACTTAGAATTCAATAGTGTACCTCACATTTTTGTTTTTTCAAGAAGACTAGTAACTAGTCTCCCTTGGTTGGTTTTTCATGAAGCAAGGAATTGTCTCTTATCAACTTTGTCGGATGTCTTTTATTTGTAATTGCTTACATTTACTCTAAGAACCTTCTAGTTCTTATCCTAGTATGTTCATACTTTGCGTTGCCTTTGAGACTAGTGTATACCCAACATGAAGGTTGAATTGTCAGCTGTATGATACTTGTATGTTGCTTCAGTGCCTGACCAATAGCTTGTTTGGTGTCAGCTAATTGTAGTGCTTCTATGAGGAATTTTCTTGTTGCTTATATCTTAGTTTTGTTTACATATTCAGCTGAGAAAGGTGGTTGTTGGATCTATGCAATATGCATCGGTTCCTTTTTTCAGCTGACTTTTTTATACTTCTGATGGTACCTTTAGTTGTTTGATAAGATAGTTGTGTATTTCAGTGGATTAATGTAACCATGGACCTGGTAATCTGGGAAAGATTGCTCTGTTCATGCAATTTTTTTTATAAGAGTCCCACCATTCTACGTATCAGAAAAACAGGATTCCTACCATTATATGTGAAATAGTTACATAGTATAATGCGGAAAATTGGAAAATAGAGACTTTGATTTGTTCTTATAAAGTATTTTTGGATTGTAACCAAGATGAAATATCATTCCCAGTAAAATGTAGGATCGATATACTTCATGTTTTGCTTCTTTTTTCTTGAATCTTTTCCTTCTTCTAGATAGGTCACATGTAGTTGCTCAATTTATGCTATATTTACTTTTCTTTGGTTGCTGCATGTGCAGGTCTTTTGATTTTCATATGTATTGATGTAGTTTTAACTGTATTTTATTTGTAACTACTTACATAGAAGCACATACATAAAGCACCGGATGATCATCTAGGTTGGACGATGCATTGGCAAGTTACGTTGGTGTATGTAATGATATGACATTTTTCACTTATTTCATTTCCTATTAGAAAAGTGGGTGCATACAATCATGGCAGCAATTAGTTGAAAATGGGTTTAGGCATTAGTTTGGGTATGCACTTCTGTTTGCGCTAGAAATTGTTCGCTTTGATATGTGCTTTTATGCCATACTACTTGTCCTAGGAGTATGACCTAATATTTAAGGGATTTGATTTGATTAGCTTGGAATGCACATCTCTAATTTTCGGATGATTACGACCTAATTTTTCAAGGCCTTGATGTAATTATTCTTTTATCAGTAAATAAGATTTTATTGATCTTAGGAATAGGCAAAAATCCAAGTACATGGGTCATATACAAGAGCAATGCCTAAGGGTGATGTTCTAGTGATACAAAAAATTCATGAATGGTCATGCCATTAAAATCAATTACAATCGACCATTGCAACAAAGTGTTAAAAAAGAAAGTTCCATGTTCATCCAATGACGCTCATGATCTTTGAAGCTTTGCTCGTTCCTCTCCCTCCAAAGACACCACCATAGGCTAATAGGAACCATCTTTTAAATTGCGGCAATCTGAGAAGTGTGTTAAAAAAGAAAGTTCCATGTTCATTCAATGACGCCCATGATTTTTGAAGCTTTGCTCGTTCCTCTCCCTCCAAAGACACCACCATAGGCTAATAGGAACCATCTTTTAAATTGCGGCAATCTGAGAAGTGCCTTGGAGACCTCTCCATGAAGCTATGAGGTCGATCACCTTTCTTGGCATCACCCAAACTACACCCACCCTAGCAAATGTCATTCCACAAAGTTTTGGCAATCTCACAACTTATTAGTAGATGATTGATGGATTCTTCACTCTTTTTACACAAGCAACACCTGTCCAAGGCTATGATTTGGTGTTTCCCTAGGTTGTTGATAGTGAGAATCTTCTCCAAAGAAGTTGTCCACAGAAATCGCCGATGAAGGTGGCAGTGTTGTCGGAGGTAGTTTTGTGTTGGCAGGAGAAACAGAAATCGCCGACAGTGCTAGAGGTAGACCTCCCACCACCACCGAGTGTTTTTCTACTGCCGGGGAGTGCACAGAAATTGCCAATGGAGCCTGGGGGTGGAGACGAGGGTCTGGTGAGCACTCTTGAGGTGCCCAGTGATGTCGTTCTAGTGGAAGAGTGCGAAGGGGACTCGACCAGTGAAGATTTATTTCTTTCTGATGAAGAGAACTTGCAGAAGCTTGTCCCAATGTTGAGTGATACTCCCAGTGAACTCCCAGAGTCTAATGTTGGGGATCTGGGTTTGTTTCTCGAGGAAGAGTTGTTGGAGGAACAACAGGTTTTTCCATTGCACCCTACTCCTCTACAGTGTATGTTTCCAGATCAGTCAAGTGTATCAGATTGGGTGTTAAACATGGTGAAGGATATTCAGGAAATGGTGGGTTTGAAGTGTGAAGGTTATGAGGAGCAGTTTATGGCACTTCTTACCGCCATTGTAGTGGGACAACAACAACAAAGGAAAGTTGGAACCAAGAAACAAAGGGACTCAAGAGACTGACCTGGTCCATGACTGAAGGCAATTCCAATAGGGATAGGACTAAGGGAAAGGGGCTGGCCTATCCCAAATGAAACTAAAAATAATATCTTAGAATGTCCGTGGACTAAACGAGGCTAGCAAGCGCTTGCAAGTAAGAAACTTGCTACGAGGGTGGAAGGCGGATATTGTTTGTTTACAGGATACGAAGTTGAAAGTTATAAATACAAATATTGTTAGAAGTATATGGAGTTGTATACATGTGGATTGGATATATTTAGCAGCTAATGGGGCTTCAGGTGGCGTGTTGGTGATGTGTGATCAACGAGTGGTGGAAAAAAGGGAGGAGTTTATTGGGTCTTTTTCGGTAGCATGTTCCTTCAAGAGTGTATCGGATGGTTTTTTATGGGCCTTTGCAGGTGTATACGGACCTAATTCAGACAATGAGCGGAATGTATTGTGGGATGAATTAGCTGGATGCATAGTTGGTGGGACCTTCCATGGTGTATTGGTGGAGATTTTAATGTAACAAGATTTCCCAGTGAGTGTTTTGGCAATAGAAGAATGCGCCCAGCGATGTCAGATTTCTCGGAATGCATTTGTGACTTGAATTTACTAGATTTACCAATGGCGGGGGGATTATGTACGTGGGCCAATAATCAGACGTGGTCTCAGTTAGGCAGATTCTTAATTTTCCCTGAGTGGGAAAATCATTTCCTGGAATTTTGGCAAAAGAGATTGGAGCAGCTATGTTCGGACCATTGGCCTATCATACTGGATTGTGGTGGGATCCAAAGAAGACGTGGGTATTTTAAGTTCGAAAATATTTGGCTGAAAACAGAAGGTTTTGTGGATAGGGTCAGACAGTGGTGGTCGTCTTATCAGATCCAGGGAACTCCCAGTTTCACGTTTGTCGGTAAATTGAAAGCTCTAAAACAAGATTTAAAAATTTGGAACTGGTAGTCCTTTGGGGACATTGGGGATCACAAGAAATGCAAGAAAAGGGAGTTTCAGGAGTTGGAAAGGGTACAAGAGTCTAGGACCTTAACAGAGGAGGAATTAGCTCTAAAGCTAGTGCTAGTTGCAGATCTCGAGAAAATCATTCTATTAGAAGAGATTTCGTGGCGGCAAAAGTTGAGAGCGTTATGGTTGAAGGAAGGTGACAGTTGCACTAAGTTTTTCCATAGGGTAGCCAATTCTCACAGGAGATCAAATAATATTGAGTCTTTGAAGATTGATGGGGTAGAATGTAAGGTTGTGCAGAAGATTAATGAGCATGTAGTAGGTTTTTTTGATCACTTACTTACTGAACAGGAGGGTTGGCGGCCTAAGCCCGATGGACTAGTTTTTGACTCTATAGGGCCTATGGATGGCATCCGTTTGGAGAGACCTTTTGAGGAGATTGAGGTTTTTGATGTGGTGAGGAAAATGGAGATAAGGCTCCGGGTCCTGATGGGTTTTCTATGGGGTTCTTTCAAGCATGCTGGGATGCTTTAAAGGATGATCTCATGAAGGTGTTCGAGGAGTTTCATTCGGCTGGACAATTTGAGAAAAGCCTAAACACCACTTTCCTAGCTTTGATACCAAAATCGGTTGGGGCTTCTGAGATTAGGGAGTATAGACCCATTAGTCTTATAAATGGGGTATACAAAATCTTTTCCAAAGTTCTTGCTAATCTTCTTAGTGAGGTAGTGGGAAAGATAATTTCAAAGCCTCAAAATACTTTTGTAAAGGATAGACAGATTCTAGATGCGGTCCTTATTGCAAATGAATGCCTAGATAGTAGACTGAAAGCTGGCATTGCAGGGGTTTTATGCAAGTTAGACATGGAGAAGGCGTATGACCATGTTAATTGGGATTTTCTTCTCGATCTTTTGGGGAGGTGTGGTTTTGGGGAGAGATGGAGATCATGGATCCGTTGGTGTATATCTACGGTGAAATTCTCAGTCCTAATTGATGGAAGCCCAGTAGGTTTTTTTCAAGGCACCCGAGGCCTAAGACAAGGAGATCCGTTGTCCCCATTACTCTTTGTTATTGTAATGGAAGTTTTGAGCAGAATGACCTCAGCTTTGGTCGCTGATGGACACATGAATGGTTTCTTGATTGGATCCCCGGGTGGGGGACTTATTAATATTTCATATTTATTGTTTGCAAATGACACTCTTTTCTTCTGTGAGGATGACCATAATCAAGTGCGAGTTTTGAAGGCCCTTCTACTTTGTTTTGAAGCAGCTTTTGGTTTGAAAGTGAATTTGGAAAAATCAGAGATGGTGCCTATAGGAGGTGTGCAGCGTATAAGACAGTTGGCCAATATTCTCGGGTGTAAGATTGCCTCACTCCCTATGACCTATCTTGGTCTTCCGTTGGGGGCCGTATCGAGAGCGGTTTTATTATGGGATAGAGCGATTGAGAAAGTAGAACGCCGACCAGCAGGTTGGAAGAGAATGTATCTGTCAAAAGGAGGAAGGATTACCATTATAAAGAGTACATTATCTAACCTGCCGACATATTTCCTCTCCCTATTCCCTATTCCAGCAAGTGTGGCAATTCGTATTGAGAAACTACAACGGGATTTCTTTTGGGGTGGAATAGGTGAGGAGTTTAAATTTCATTTAGTTAGGTGGGAGAAATATGTTGTTCTCTCGCTAATGGTGGTTTGGGCATTAGAAGTCTGAGAATTTTTAATCGGGCTTTACTTGGGAAAATGGCTATGGAGATACCATAAAGAACCAGACGCTTTATGGAAGTTGGTGATTGAGAGTAAATATGGTGGAGAATGGGGAGGTTGGTGTACCAATGAAGTGAAAAAGGCACATGGAGTGAGTTTGTGGAAAAATATAAGAAAAGGATGGGGGGTCTTCTCTCGTCATACAAGAATCCCAATTAGTAAATAATTCTAACCCAACTTACTTTTGTTACTTCCATAGCCTATCATCCCCAAGATCAAGTATAGGTTGTACCCACGTCTCTTCGTTCCATTACAATGCATGCAATGCTTAAAAGAAAACTAGTAAGAAAACAGGCAATGGGCCGAAGTACATGTTCATGTTTCTTGACCACCAATAAAAAGCCATGTGGAGTACAGAGTGAAAAAAAAAAAACATAAATTTGATGATTCATTGGACATAATATGCATTTTACTTTTGAGTTTCTATCCATTTAGTTGCTAGAAATGAACAAAAAAAAAAAAAAAATCAAAACATTCAAATCAAAAAAAGAAAAACAGTTACCGGGTGTACCTAGGTTTATGCGGGTACCAGGTCGAACCCGGTTATCCGGGTTCTGGAATGGGTCAGAAAAAAACCTGGCCGGATGAACTGGCCTATTCCAAATGCTCTTCCTCGGGAATGGATTTACATTATGCTTAGAGATGGATTGGTAGAAGGAGCGTACTGTGAACATCCCTTTTGCCGAGGGGGAAAAAAAAGCTCGTCTCCACCTCCCCCCCTCATAGGAACATAATAGACTAGGTTGTAAAATTCAGAGATTGCTTCAACTTCCCAATCATGGACAGTTCTAAGAAATGTGACATTCAATTGGGGAGTGCCGTTAGATTGGTCAAGGAGGTCCACAATCGAGGCTTCATTCCCTATTGCTATACCAATGAAGTCTGGGTAGGCTTCCTTAAGTGCCCTATCACCACACCATATGTCATGCTAGAATTTGATTTGGGACCCATCGCCCACCTCAAAGCGGGTAAAACTATAAAATTTAGTCCATCCTTGTCTAATGTGCTTCCAAAGCCCCACCCCATATGATCCACTCACCTCATTCGAGCATCAACCTCCCCATGCTCTACCATACTTTGAGTCTAAAACTATTCTCCACTAAGCTCCATGTTCTATGGGATATCTCCATAGCCATTTGCCCAACAATGCCTTATTAAAAAGCTGCAAATTTCGGATACCCAAACCTCCTTTAGAAACTGGGAACAAACGATGACCCATTTTACTAGATGAAATTTGAATACTTCATTCATCCCTCGCCATAGGAAATCTTGCTGAATTTTCTCCATACGTTAATCCACCTTTGATGGAAGCGGAAATAAAGAGAGGAAATAAGTTGGTAGGTTGGAGATGGTACTTTTGATGAGTGTCTCTGCCTTCTTTGGATAAGTACATCTGCTTCCAACTAGCAAGTTTCCACTCCATCTTTTCTAGGACATCATTCTAAAGGGATATCGATTTTTAGTGAGCACCCAATGGGAGGCCAAGATATTTCATGGGTAAATGAGATGTCGTACATCCGAAGAGAGAAGCCATACTATCCACATTATGGACTTGCCCCACCGGAACTACATCGCATTTGCCCAAGTTTGCCTTCAATCCAAAAACGACTTCAAAGCATAGAGGGAGTGCCCTCAATGCACGGATAGGATCATGGCTGGCCTCACAAAATAATAGGTTATTGTCGGCAAATAAAAGATGAGTATATTGAGAGATAGAGAAGTGTGTAGTAGAGATGCAATGTTTGATCTATGAGCACCACTTCACCCTGAAACCACATCTCTCGAGCATATAGAGTAAGAAGCTCTAATTGATTCGATCATTGAACTTTTTCATATATAGTTTGCAAAGAAGCCCCGGCGCTCCCAACTTGAGTCTACTATCCAAACATTTGCTGGCAATAAGCACCGCATTGAGTATTTGCCTCCCCTTCACAAAGGCGTTTTGGGGTTTGATATTACTTTCTCCACCACCATGCTTAACCTGTTCGCCTAGACTTTTGAGATAATTTTATACAGCCCACTCACCAAGCTAATGGGACGATAATCTTTAACCTCAACCACGCCCGGATTTTCTTGGAATGTGGAAGAGGCTTGGGAATTGGATTATTTTTAATTAGTTCCCAAATTGCATAGGTGCTAATGTTTTTAGTTGATATAGAAATTTAAATTTTCATTTTTGTCTAGATTATCCTCCTCTGTGCATTTGATAGATTAGATCATACTTGGAGGTTATTGTCTTGATATTATATTATAGGCCATCTCCAATCAGCGGATATCTTTGTAGTCAGTGTCTAATGAGTGGCTTATGGCATCAAGGTCTCTACGAAGATCATATTTAGGGGTTATTGTCTCTATATTCTGTTAATGTCCATCTCCAATCAGTGGATACCCTTTGTAGCCAATTTTCTAATAAGTGGCTTATAACATCAAGGTCACTACGGTTTGATACTTATGTGTTATTTTCTATCTGGAACGTACAAGAATTGTTTGAGTAATCCATTTGAATGGTTGGGTTTCATGCTTTCATTTCTGGTTGGCATTTGATAATATCGCTTACAATTCATGTTGTGTCTGATTCAGGTTTGAGTTTGTGTCACATATCGACCCTAAATGAGTCAATTCTGTCAACCTTTATCTGATGATTTCGTGTTGGGTATGCAGGTTGTAATAAAAATTGTTATCTCTGAATATCGTGTGTCAGGTTGGGGTCTTGTCAAATCAAATTCGGATTCATATATGAGTTGACACTAACCCAACTTAGTTAATTAAATGGGTTAGAACCCTCAACTCTAACCCATTAATTTCGTGCAGGTTTG
>QEOT01007138.1:48305-64811 GCA_003123785.1 Pterocarya stenoptera | reverse complement strand
GGGGGGGGGGGTTTGAGGGAGGGGAGGGGATGTTATCAATGGGCCGTCGGCTAGTTCTGCTTATGGATTCCGACTACCGAGATCTCGTGTATCGATACAAGCTTCGATGTTTTGGAGAAAGCAGCGGTACTTTTATGTGATTGATAACTTTGAATATCCGTTATAGTTAATGTGATGGATTGGATAGGAACATGTCCAATGGATGAATTCTTGCAGTTTCAAATCCAAAATCACTTCAGGAGCAAGTGTCTAGATGGTCTTTTACGAATTTTAGGATGCAAAGTGTTTATGTTTTGGACAACTTGGCATGCTGATGGTTGACGGGGAGTATATTTCAGTAACATGAAAGTTTTTCAGCATTCTTCGCATCCTCATGTTAAAAGCATATCATATTGTTGATAGTGTTGTTCCTCCTATTCTTATTTTTTTGCTGTTTTCCTTCATATCGTGGCAGATTATTATCCATATAATCATATGCTGTGTACATGTTTTATATCATAGAGCATAAATAGGATATTACCTTTTAACACCCTAGCAAAAATAATTATTTTATTTTCATTCAAATTTCAAACACAAGAAGTATTTGTGCCATATGGATTTTTAAATTTATCTTTTGTACTCCTGCTATTTGTCTCGAGTTCAATCCTTTGGCTCTTTCTGTTGAATTGATGAGTAGTTATTTATTATGAATATTAACTTGTGGAATTGAATAAGAGCCTAAATGTATTAGAAAAGATAATTAACAAATACTTCTACGTATAACTTGTTGATAAAAGTTAGATTATTTTCTGTATCTGTTTGTAGAATCTACTTGATGTATGATTCATTGATCATTGTTATGATATATTTAAGCATGATATCATAATCTCATGACTTTTAATAGTGTTTGTGGTGAGTATCTGGTTTAGTTGAGCTTTTAATACTTTGAGGTGGTCTTGTGTGTAGATATGATTGAAGAATTAATCAGCAGGGGACAGCAGCTTGATGCAGTGCATTTTACCTACGAAGTTGGCCTTGTGGACAAGTTCCCTCCTGTTCCCCTTTTGAAAGCCTTTTTGAAAGATGCAAAGAAAACTGCAGCTTCCATCTTGGAGGATCCCAGTAGCCCTGGCCGAGCTTCGGTAATTATTTAATTATTTCAGCTTTGAATATTTTTTGCTAATAAATCTTATGAGTTGCATTTATCTTTCTTGTTTTCTTATTTGCGATGTACTTATTTTCAAAACCAGATTATCTTTCTTTGTTTAGTTTCAGATGTCTGGTTTCTAGTACTTTGGTTTTGCTCATGTTATTGTATACAGATTCATGACCTTTGACCATATCTTATTCTTTGAAGCAATTTCTCCTACCAAATAAGCTTGGCACCCAAAAGCCCACTGCTCATGGATGAAATACAATCTTGACTTTATGCATGCTTGTCTGGCCGAGATTTGAAGGAATATAACTCAATTAGTTTCAGGACTTTAGGGCCATACATGTTGGGTGGAGCACTGTTTCCACTATATCAAATATGCATAGATTAATTGGTATTGCTGTTTTTACTTTTGCAGCAACTAGCTGGACGTAAAGAGCAGTCAGCTCTCAGGGCTGTTATCAAGTGCATTGAAGAGTATAAGCTGGAGGCTGAGTTCCCTCCAGAAAACCTCAAGAAACGCCTTGAACAGCTAGAGAAGGTGAAGACAGAGAAGAGAAAGCCAGCTGCGGTCCCTGCGAACAAAAGAACTCGGGCCAACAATGGTGGTCCTATGCCTCCTGCCAAGGCTGGCCGTTTGACAAATGCTTATGTATCTTCCTTTCCTGCAGCTCCTACATTTGTCAGGTCTCCCTCTCATGGTCAGTACCCTGCTGGCGTCCCTCAATACCATTCCCCACCCCCCATGTATGGCAGCAGAAGTCCGCCAGCAAATCCCTATGCTTACTCTCCAGAAGCAGCCCCTCCTCCCCTTGCTGGATCATACCCTGTAGCTCCGATGAACTATCCATATGCGGGCTATGGGAATGGCATTCCACCAGCTTATCAGCAGGCTTACTACCGATAGACATGACTACCCTTTGAAGATGGTAACCACTGATATGATGACCCAAAAATCTCATTTGCTTTCTCAATGGTTTGTCTGTAATCACTAACCGTTTAATGGTAGCGATGTATGTGTGTTAATGGTGACATTTGTCCTGCTTCTTGCTCTGTCATGGTGAGAAGTTGTATTTCTAATGTTGATCAGACGGTAGATCTAGGTGACTGTGGAAATTAATTAGGACGGCCTTAAACAGCATCAAGGACTTGACAGCAATGCCGTATGATTAATTGTAGAAACTTTGTTTATTGTCATGACCTTCCCTCCCTCTTTTACATGCGGCTTCACATCGAAACAAATGCCATCTGGTTGAGGAACAAATTCTTTTTTCTTTCCCGCCCTGAAATAGATGGTATTTGATTCAATATGAGCCTCTTTTCTGACTTCTGCTGCTGGAGACTAATGGGTGCACATAACATGGTGTCTAAATCGGCTCGATCTCAAAGGGTGCTGGTGTTTAAAAAATCTGTTTCCTTCATTGGTGATGCCTTTCCATTTCGAAGTTGTTATGGAACAGGGCGTTAGACGGAAACAAGTGTTGCCAGCTATTTTGAGTTTGGGACTGGCCTTAGAAAAATAAAACAGAGTCATTTTATGTTCTGTTTATATTCCCTTTAGGAGCTGTGCCAAAGCTTTAATTAGGCCCCCACCCAGCTAAGATGATTGTGTGCTGTTGTCTAGGAAGATTATGAATAGGTGGTATCTTTATAATTTGATGTGGGTATAACCATACAAGTATTGCTTCTTGTAACTTGTTATATCCCCCTCTATTTCAATATTTGGGTAGGCACTTGTGGAACTTGGATGACGAATTTTTTGAACTTTGTAGATCTTCATTCATTCAATCGTTATTTTTATTACATAATGCAAATTCTGTAAGATTAAGATGCAATTTAATGAGATCTAATAAGTTGAGGAAAAACATAAATATTCTCAACCTAAAAGGATATAAATGGATAATTTTAGATTTTCAACATTTGCATCAAGATTATCTTAAATGACCAAAGTGTTTATACTGATAATAAAAAAAAAAAAAATTTGACCGAAGTGTTTATCCTCCGTTTACACGGATGGCTCATATACTTGGCAATAAATAAGAGCAAAATGTGCACAGATATATTTTTATGTGTCGTAATAGCCAAATCAGACCATTACTTGGGGACTTCATATGTGTTCTTTTCGGCCGAGCTATATTATTTTTTAGTTATTTATTAGGTCATTTTAGATTATAAATGAAGCAATATTATACCAAAAAAATGGGGGAAACCTGATAAAAGCGATGGATATTTAAGTGGCCGTATTCGTTTATTTCGCGCGCGTGATAGGGAGAGAGAAGCGTCTGTGATGGGTGTCGCTCCAATCAAAGGCCATTGGAGCGTAAACGAACACGAACATTTTACAAAGATTTGACAAGCTCTCTACATTGAAGTTTTCGGATTCACGAAACTAAGCCTCGGGAGGGGCCGGGGCGGTATCTGGTAAGAGCAATAGTCGCCCACCAGATGGTTGATGCTTTGCTCCTTTGAACTCCCTCTCTTTTTGGTAAATTTGTTTCGCATTATACCTCTACTCGTGACAATGAGTTTCTTGAGAAGAAGTTTCGCCTTCGCATCCGTGGTGAATTCGCATGTTCTTTCAAGAAGGTATAGATTCTGCACCAACGCCTCCACAACAATTCTTGACAAGGATAATGAAGCAAACGGACATTCAGTACCAGCATCTGATTATTCTGATAGCCTTCATCTCTCTCCATTGTTCTCCGATGTTAAAGCTCAGTCCTGTGCTTATGATATCGAACTTGTGGACCATGATGCCTGGCGAGTTTCGTCTGGATTAGCTCAAGCATGGCGAGGCACGGATGGGACTTCCACGGGAACGAGCCTTCTCATGGAGGAACTGGTTGATGAGGTAGTTGATTGTAGTTCCCCACCCATTGAAGCTGATTCGGATTTTGATGCCATTGATAACATGAGAATTCGGGGCAATCTTTTCTATAAACTTGACCGGGACTCCAAGGAATTTGAAGAGTACAGTTTTGACTTCCATCGGAGGAAATCTTCAAAGAAAAAGGATGATCAAAATGAAAGAAAAAAAGTTGAGAAGAAGGATAACAAGAGCCCTAGTTCGTCCTCTAGAGGTGAAATTCATCCGAAGGTTTTCAATAACAAATGTTCTACGTCTCCGCTTGACGAAGTGGATAGCTTCTATGATGGGAAGAAGAAGCTGAGGACGCCTACTTTCAACCAACTTACGGGTCCTTATCATGAACCCTTTTGCCTGGACATTTACATATCCAAGGCTTCTGTTCGTGCCTGTGTGATTCACCGAGCGACTAGTAAGGTGGTGGTTGTGGCACATTCCATTTCCAAGGATATGAAGTTTGAGCTGGCTTCAACTAGGAATGCCACTGCTTGTGCTGCTGTGGGTTCAGTTCTGGCTCAGAGAGCATTGGCTGATGACATTCATGATGTGGTTTACACCCCAAGGAAGGGGGATAGATTGGAGGGAAAGCTTCAGATTGTGCTTCAGTCTATCATTGATACTGGGGTTAATGTGAAGGTGAAGCTTAAGCAAAGAAGATTAAAAAAAGCTGCTCCCTTATCTACACCTTAGAAACCCGGATATTTGGTTTGTTCTTTTCAGCAACTCCCGTAGTTCTTATTGAGTCTCTTGATTTGATATGAATAAATCTGTGTCTTCATTAGTGTAAACTTTAGGATTTTGCAACTACACAATGTTCAAATCCCGTAATTTACTGAGACTTGTTTTAGCTTATCAGATTGAGCAGCAGCACTCTCATTAGACCGAAAAACAAACCGGATTATCATGAATTCGATCAATTTGCTCAAGTTCAGCTTGTGTATAAAACGTGCCTCAAAATTAGAATTGGACTTTACTTGTTTCTTAGTGAGATCAAATTGTGATTCTTATTTCCTTCTAAAGTCACGTACTCATTCAAAAAGTTATCCAGTTGTTTTTTTGGTTATTTATAAACAACGATAGATAATAATTGACACAGTGACCACAATCCCTCTTAGGAATTGTTTCATTATATTTTATAAACTACAATGTCTGGTAGTATTGAGTACTTAACATTATACCCTTTCGGATGAATCTATCATTGTCCAGCTCTTATGGAGTGATCTCAAACTCAAATAATCCTAAATTTAAGAGTGAAAATGCTTACTTGTTACTTATACATTTTATAATCTTTGGATGAAACTTTTTTCTACTAACTTGAACAATTTTTTTTTTTCATCTCTTAAGATGAACAAAGCTAGCTATATGGGTTTGTTTGGAGTGACAAAAGAAGCATCCATGACCCAACCTAGCTCAAGCTCATTGGACTTTGTTTAATGAAGCCCGAGTCTAAACACCATGAACGAGTTGCAGTCAAGCTCCTGCTGAGGTTTCGATACTCAACTTAAATGGGTTCGAGGCAGAGTCTCATATGATATTCCTTGGATGACCCAGTCAATCTTAACAATGACATACTAGAAACAGGATATAAACCAAGTTGAGTACACAAATATCAACTAAAAGTGCCAAAGGAAAATCATCATTAGTGAGAGAATCAAACCCCAACTCCATTCAACAATATTCCGAAACCAACATGGTAGATATACGTACTAATTTTCAAGTAACAAAATTGGGAAATTAGTCATTAGCTGTTGCCAATTGCAAGGACAGCAGCTCATCCTCAGGAATGGTCCTGATGTGACAATCCGACTGTGGGTACGCCACACATAACAGCGCATAGCCGCGCTCCACCACATCATCACTGAGCATACCTTCACTCTGATCTACCGAGCCGCTCAATAACCGTGCCGGGCAAGTCATGCATACACCGAGCTTGCAGTCATGTGGCACGGACATGCCCGAGTCAATTGCCTTGGCTAGAATGGTCTCGTCGGGTTCCACTTCTAGCTCGGTGGCCTGACCCTCGTGCTCGATGACCACTTTGTACGACCTGACAATAGCCGATAAGAACCGGCACGAACCGGGGCGTGTCCGTGGGTTGAGCTGGAATGCAGTAGAGAGTTTGGTAGGGTGGTTTTGTCTGAACAGAGTAAAGGTGGGAGGTGGAATGAAGTGAAGAGTTGCCATGTTTTTGCAGTTCCAGGGAGGAACCGAGTGCGTGCTTTTTTGTGGGTACTTGTGGTGCTTACAAGGATAAGGTTTGCTTGTCTTCGATGGGTATATGTTGTCCCAATTACTATACTTTCTCGTAATAACACGTAGAAATATATATTTTCACTTTTACTCTCAAACGATTAAAATAACTCTTTGCAATTATCTTTACTGTGCTTAATCGGATTAATAAATATCGTTTTTTTGAGTTTATAACCCCTTAAAATTAGTTCGGAGGTATTTCTTGCAATTCAACTCTTTTTTTTTTTTGAAAGTTGAATTACTGACAAATACAAACAAAATGGGTCATTTGGTCAAACACAGATATGTTGCATTCACCATATCCAAAATCATACTGCTGATATTTCCACATCCCTAAATTATTAAAATTTTTCATAAAAACAAAAACAATGACACATAATCACCTAGATATTGAGAATTTAAACCAAGTTAGTAATTGGCACACAGTCAAAGTTATTCTATTATTAAATCGGTATGTAAAGCATATCATTCATATTATTTTAATGATAAGATTTAATTTGTAAAATTTAAAATTTAAAATTTATCTTTCAAATCAAATTATGTCATATAAATATTTTATAAAGTATGTTCTACGCACTAATCTAGAATAAAATTTTTAAAATAAAATATAATAATCCTTGTAAATAGAATTTTTTTTTTTTTTTTAATCATTTAACTATGAGAAGACACTTTAATTGTTGCAGTGACTCAGTGAGCAATACCATTTTTTATGTTTATATCCCATTTGCCCTGGAAACGGGTCAGGTTCAATCCGCCCCGTAGGCAGTTATAGCCTAAACTTGTTCTTTTGGGCTTCTCATTTCCAGCCTCACAGTTGCACATCGAATTGACCCCTCCGGAAAACCCCATGCCCAACATAGAATACAGAAAATTTTCAAAATTTGCTCAATTTTGACGTCACACATAGCACATCGAAACACGCATATAAGATGTGCATGCGTGACTAGTTAAAAACGCTAACGTAGTCTCCAGCCCCCGTGACCCTTTGTCAAGGTGATTCATCTCTCTCTATTCCTTTCAGTTTTTTTAAGCTGTTCATATTAGAGTTCCTGTATGTTAATCTGGCTTCACAACTCTCGTCGATCACGCTTATCTCGTCTTCTTAAGTACTAATTTTGTTTTGTTCTCGAAATAATGAAGTATAGTCAAATTCCATTTTTTTTTCTTCTGGTTTATCCAGTATTCATTAATCGAATATAAACGTCAGTTGATTTATAGGAAGGATTAAAGAACAAGGGATATTATTTTGCATTTCTCAGTAATTTATAAACGTCTAAAGGTTGATGCTTTCTGGATTCTTTGATCCGCTGTTTGGATGGCTATCCAGAAAGCTGTAGAAAAGTGAGCAGACGGACTTTGAAATCGCGTTTTGGTATTTGTTGATTGGCTGAAAGAAATGTGGGTAAGTAAGACAAATAAGCTAAAAGAGTTTGAATTGGGTTTTGCCAAGTGGAGGTCATTTTTTCCTATCTTGGGTCCCCAATCAATAAAATATTGAAGGTTTGGGAAAGTCGACAATTTTCCTACCCTGTCTCTCCAACCAAATGTTTCTGATTCAATATTACTGATTGTGGTGCACAAAGAAGTAAACATTTTGTGACATTTATTTTCCTTACCGTATATTTTCACTCCGCTTTCTCGTTGCAGCAAACTGAAAACATGGCAGTTGAAAAGTCCGGCATCGCCAATGATGTTACTGAAGTAAGTTTTTTTTTAATAAGTAATCATCCGTAGGAGAACTTACTGCAGATGTTACTGAGTAACTTGCTCCTACGGATGTTTACATACGAAGGTCCAGGATGTTGGAATGATTTGCTAACTATGATATGCACCTTTCTTACTTCATATACAGTTGATTGGCCAGACACCACTGGTTTATCTCAATAATGTTGTGGATGGTTGCGTTGCTCGTATTGCTGCTAAGCTCGAAATGATGGAGCCCTGCTCTAGTGTGAAAGACAGGTATGGTTCATGTAATATTTTGTTGATTCTTCATTCTTTGATTTTCCTTCTTACGCTAGTCTTAGTCGTGACATCCCTGAATGTTTGTTTTGAACAACACTTATAGAAGGGGAAAAAAATGAAAGAATGTTTATTTGAGCTTTTGGGTCGCAACTAATTTGTCTGGCCGCTGACTAGTGTGTTCTAATGTGCAGGATTGGTTATAGTATGATTGCTGATGCGGAGGAGAAGGGCCTTATCACACCTGGGCAGGTTAATTGATTTTTTTATGAAGAAGCCTTTAGGTTAGGATTTGTGCATGATGAAATAGGTGTGACACTCTTTGGAAATACTCTCAAGTCTGGATATATATGCCATATGTAACACTAACCAATAGTATGCTTGTGTTTTATCCAAAAAAAAAAAAAAAACATGCTTGTGTTTGTATTGCTAGTTTGATAAAAGAAAAATATGAATTATGTAAGTGTTGTATTTTGGTGGAATCTTGGGTGCATAATGACCTTTTACAGATTTTCCTAATTATCTTTTATATAACCTGCAATTTCTCCGCTAATATGATTGTGACATGCAATGCTAGACTGATAAAATATCAGTTACTTTTATTTGGTTGGATTTTTTATCTGACAAATCTCCCTTTCTTTCTACCATGATATATTAATTCTTGCTGAAGAGTGTCCTCGTTGAACCAACTAGTGGTAATACTGGCATAGGGTTAGCCTTCATGGCAGCAGCTAAGGGTTACAAGCTTATCATTACAATGCCTGCTTCAATGAGCCTTGAAAGAAGAATCATTCTTCGAGCTTTTGGAGCTGAGTTGGTTCTAACAGATCCTGCAAAAGGCATGAAAGGGGCTGTTCAGAAGGCAGAAGAGATACTGGCAAAGACACCCAATGCCTACATGCTTCAGCAATTTGAAAACCCTGCCAACCCAAAGGTACAGTTCATCAATCAAGTACCATCATGGATGCCGTCAATCATTAAATGATAGATCACAACTAGTGATAGGAATAGATATTGGGTGTGTTTGAAAGACTATGAATCGAGCGAGGACAAAGCAGAGAGCCAGCAGAACAAACAAAGATGGATATGGTGTTTGCAAAAGTTAGAACAATGTTTATTTTGTGGTTTAGGTACATTATGAAACCACTGGACCAGAGATATGGAAAGGCTCTGGAGGGAAAATTGATGCACTTGTTTCTGGGATAGGTACAGGTGGTACCATTACAGGTGCTGGGAAATTTCTTAAAGAGCAGAACCCTACCATAAAGGTTAGCTTTACCTTTTAGTGTGGAAAACATTCTTCTGTAGCTATTGCTCCTTTCTTACGAGTAGTTTCTCATTGTCTTTCTTTTGTACTAGTTGTATGGCGTGGAACCTGTTGAAAGTCCTGTTCTATCTGGAGGGAAGCCTGGTGAGTTATATGAAATTAATTACTGTTCTGTGCTGAATTGTATCCATTGCATTTATGCTAACTGCAATCTTCTCATTCCTGTTTTATAGCAATCAGGGAAAATCCTAAGGAGCATACACTAAAGAGTGTAACATATGTTCATTTTTGTTGTGACATCAATTCATCATGAAAGTTGACAGAAAGGAAAAGGGAGTGTGTTAAATTGTGAAACCTAAATGTTCTTCTAAAGCTGTCTATTAAGTTCTTCTAAAGATCCACGTCTTTTAATATGTAATCAGCAAGTGAGCTGTTTCTTTTTTCTCTTTTTCAAATATAGCTACGTCCTTGTGCAAAAAGAAAACGTAGCTACCCACCATAGACCAGTGGTATGATCAGGGTGTTTCAAAGGGAGCAAGGGAATTTAGGTTTCAGTTTTATGCTCATTCCATCCCTTGAAACAAAATTACTGTTTTTTCAGTAAGCGAACAAAGATAGTTTTTTAAACAAAACAAAAAATCTATCTGTTTAAAAAAAAAAAAAATCTCCCACTACCAATTAAGTTATTTTAAAATAATAAGCATTTCATATATGCACAATATTTCAAGTTGATAACTGTTCTAAGCTTTGAGCTTGGGAATCCCATGCCTTGAAATACTGTAGTTGTTACAGGTATAATATGTACTCATTCCTGAAAACAAGGAAGATGGCTTGCTGAGTCTTTTTTCTAGCTTTTGTAGCTTATTTTGGCTTCTAGATTTTTCCTCAATTTAATATGAACTTAAATGCTGCTTGCCTGAAACCGAAGATAGGATTATCTTGACTAACTTAAAGATATTATGCATGCCACTGTCAAGGTCCTCACAAGATTCAAGGGATAGGTGCTGGTTTCATTCCTGGAGTTTTGGAAGTCAACATCGTAGATGAAGTTGTTCAAGTACAGCTCACACTTCTTTGATTAGTTAATATCTTCTATAGCCTAGAAAGAGAATTAATACTATTTGTCGGATATCAAATTATATCAGCATTAGGGACTTCTATGCAGCCTGTCTTGGGTGTCTCTCTTTCTGATTATGTGAAAAGCATAATTATCTTATAAAAATATTTGGAAGTAATGGGTAATGAGTAATATTATGAAAAATATCATTGCTTCTTAACATGTTCCAAAATTGATTCACACCATCCACTTGGTCATCTTTGTCCATGTCGTCATTCTGACAATACTGATGGGGTTTGTCTGTTTTTTATGTTGCATAAAAGAAAGATAAGAAAAAAAGAGAATAAAATAAACAGTCGTTCATAACTATGTTAAGCTTCCTACAACAGTTCTTCTTTGTCCTACAAGTTAATGTTCTTGGGTTGAGTGAGGTTAATCCATGTTCTGCATTTGCCTCTGCTAGAGACTACAAACATTAGTGGAATTCTATTTTGAGAATGCCTTTCAGTTGAGCCTAACATGGACATGTTTTAGAATGCAACAGAGTTGTTATTCTTAATTGATTCACACCATCAACTTGGTCATCTTCCTCCATTGCATTATTCTGATGATACCGATGGGATTTGTCTGTTTTTTATGCTGCATAAAAGAACGTTAAGAAAAAAAAGAGAATAAAGAAACAAGTCGTTCATAACTAATGTTAACTCTCTTAAGCTTCCTACGACAATTCTTCTGTTGTCTTTGTCCTACAAGTGGAGAAATGCTATTTTGAGAATGCCTTTCAGCTGAGCCTAACATGGACATGTTTCAGAATGCAACAGACTTGTCATAAGAATAAAAAAAAAATGGAGAAATGCATAGATGTGGTTGAAATTGGAAGAAAAGTAAAACTTCCCTTAGATGGATCCAAGATAACCCATAATTGTAAAACTGTATATGAGTTTTAATCTTTTATCCAGTGTTTCATGAAACTATAATGTAGTTTTGAATCTAATTTCTATTAAAAAAAATAGAAAGTAAAGCACAAGATTAATGACTGGACGTGGGTTGGGTTGGTCATTCATATGATTTTGAATACTATTTTGCTGAAGCAGAATGCAAAATTTCACATGTGCTCATTTCCTATTTGTTTTTAATCTGTAAGATTATCAATCAGTTCTAATGATTATCAATCAGTTCTAATGACTCTTATCTCTTTCCCAGTTATTAAATCTGATTGTTGTGTTACATATGTTATGCTTTTCCCCTGATTTGTAATTGTAACTTCATTGATCACTTTTGACAGCCAAAAGCTGTTTCCATCTGTTCATTTGTTACATCTGACGTATGTGCAATGTTGCCAGATTTCAAGTGAAGAAGCAATTGAAACTGCAAAGCTTCTTGCTCTGAAAGAAGGTCTATTTGTAAGTTCTCAATCTTCTAAAACGATCAGTAATGAGCTTAATGCTATCTTGGGCAATGATATTGAATCCTTTTCTTCTCCATATACATATCACTTTCGTTGCTCTTCATTTATTTTGTTTATTTATTTTGGGTTTTTTATTGGCCTTTTGCTTGTGGGATCAACTGTCCCAGGTGGGAATATCATCTGGTGCTGCCGCTGCTGCTGCAATTAAGATTGCTAAGAGACCAGAGAATGCTGGAAAGCTCATTGTTGTAAGTTTGATCATTCATGTCCAATTTCTTGTAGGATTAGCCTATTAGAAATTTCTAGTTGCATTTAGGTATGATTAGCTAACGAATGACGTTCCCATTCAACATATTAATTGCCTATAATTAGCTGTTTATAAAAATAAAAAAAAGGTTGCTTTCGGTTTTGACAAGACACCTACGTATAAAACAAAGTTTTGACAAGACACCTGTTGCAATCTGTGGACGTCTAGTCAGGTGAATTCCCTTGTATAATTTGACTAGAGAACAGTAATAGTACCGGGGGAGCACTTTCACTTTTTGACTCGAGAGTCATGATGAAAGATGGGATTTTGGCCATCTTTGAAAGGTCTCCTACTCGTTTTAAAATTCCTTTAGGCTGATGGTGTAACCCTGTTTATCTCCTCTTCATACTCACCCATGAATTAATGACCTTCAATCAAATCAAGACTAGCCACTAATCATCACGGTCTTGAATTTTCTACTATTTAAAAATAATTTGTAATCTAAAGAGCCTTTTTTAAAGTGACTAATTGGAATAACAGATGGCAGTAACTTGCACGATTTATCGACTAGACTGGTTCAGGCTTAAGTTTGAATATAGCCAAATGATTTTCATGCAAAGTTTGTAGGTCAATCTATCAATGACAGTACCATTCCCGACCTCTCTCTCCAACTTCAGTCTGCAATTCTGGAACTATCCGGATATTTTTTTCAATTGTATGTTACTTGTGCAGGTGATTTTTCCAAGCTTTGGGGAGAG
The DNA here is from genome assembly GCA_003123785.1 of Pterocarya stenoptera. Classification (NCBI taxonomy): domain Eukaryota; kingdom Viridiplantae; phylum Streptophyta; class Magnoliopsida; order Fagales; family Juglandaceae; genus Pterocarya; species Pterocarya stenoptera. The sequence goes on along the minus strand of QEOT01007138.1, from coordinate 51,864 downwards.
ATACCTGTCGTCTGTGCTGTTTGAGTCAGTGAGACGGGAGGCTGAAAGCATGACTTTTGAGCCTTGATCTTGGCTCCCCAGTTCCTGGCTTATTGCAACCTTCCGACTGCAGAACTTTTAAAAGTTGATCTACAAGATAGATAGGGCTTAAGACAAATACAGTTGGGGCATCTGGGTTGTATCTTGGTTCCCTTATGGTTTCCTCAATAAAGATTGTTTTGAATTGTGTGATGTGTATTGCAGCATGCTTTCCTGGACTAATAATTCCTGAACAAAAATGTATTTTGTGTCAAAAAATCGTTGAATATATAAAATGCAAGGTTTTGAGGTGCTGGGCACTCAAAACCTTAATAATTCACTTAATTGGACCAAAGTTCTTTAGCCTAGGCGTCAATAACCTTCATATCCACTACCCCTTTTTTTTTGGGGTCTTAGAAATCGAGCTACGATTGAGCAGCTTATGCAGGTCATGCTTGGACATGCAGAGACGAGAGACGAGCAGGGATCCTAAGTTGACTAGGGGTGTAAATCGGTCCGGTCGTAGGGGGTGGATGGTCTATCATTTTTCCTGGATTGGTAGCTACCGGTTCAATCGGTACCAATCTAATTTTTTTTTTTTTTCTTTTCTTTTTTGTTTTAAAATAAATTCATTAAAAAAATTTTAATTACTAAATTAAAATTAAGTAAATTATTAATATAGATTATGTAATTAATTCATTAAAAAAATATTTTACTAGAATTATTTTATGATGTTGATAATTACTACTTATTAACTTAGACTTTACTTGTTAGTATGCATAATTGTTAATAATGTCATATATTTTATATATGATTAATAAATATCAAATAATTTTATTGTACATAGATATTCATATTTGCTTACGACTTAGATATTTAAAAAAATTTACCTTATTACTTTCATTAAGTGCAAATAATATGGTATATATAAGAATGTATTATTTATATATATGATATAAATTATCACGTGATTTATGATTTATTATTAATTGATAGCATATATTATTTAATATTTTATATGGTCAATGATAATAAATTAAATGAAAATTATATCATTAACTTATATAATTACTACATAAAAATAATATATTAAATTATTAAAAATATTTTAAATATATATAGGAATTTGGCCAAGTTCAGTCTGGTCCGGTTAGGTCTAGAATTTGTAGACCTCGAGACTAGACAGAATTTTATCGGTCCACATATTTTGTGACCGAGACGGACTAATCGAGAATTCGGTCCAAACCGAATTATTTGCAGCCCTAATCCAAACTCATTAAAAGCTTGTACATGGGTACCAAATTTTTAGATATTATTCTTATGAAATAATACACTCATAACTATCTTATATTATAATGATTAACCATCAACTATTTTATTATTCTATAAAAAAAATATAAGATTTGTATAAAATTAAAATTTATTTTTAATAAATTAACATTGTATTAGTTGGTATTTGAAGGAGTGGTAAAATAATTGTATCTAATCTATATCGGTATCCCGAAAAATATAAAATAAAATAAAATAAAATAAAATAAAAAAGAACAATCCCTTTGCTTCCTAAAAGGGGGCTGCCACTTTGCAAAATCGCCGCATCTTTGCTTCACCGCCACGGCTGCATCGCCCAGGTACCCTTTCTCCGTCACTCCATACTCTTCGTCTGCTTCTTTCCATTATCCAGCAAGCTTCAGATTATATGTTTATTTCTTTTATTCATCTTCTTCTTTTTTTCTTCCGTACATCTGCATCGTTAAACTCGCGAGTCGAGGGACTCGTTTGGTTTCGGCGATGTTTGAATAATAATAATAATAATAATAAAGTTGTTTTGGTTTCCTATGAATTTGCCGCTACATTTTAGCCAAGCAAATTGGTGTTAGGCTTAGTTAGTGTGATCTGATAAATGAGGATCGCTTGATGTTAGCGACCAATGAGAGTATTGGTTTTCACTCTGAGAATTTGGGAAGCCCTATGCTAGTTTATATGTGAAATACTGTTCATTCGTTAGTTTGATCATCAATTTTGGGATAGATTAGGCTTTGTTTGTTTGTTATGATTTGGTTCGAGACTTGACGAATCAACCATAAGTTTTTAATTAAGAATGCTGCTGTGAAATAATATTCTCAAAACACCACAGACAATTAACCAATAAAACCAATAAAATTCCCACAAAACACCACAGACAATTAACTCAGCCCCAGAAATTCTCTCAGTTCCCTGGCCTTCATTGTAAAAAGAGTACGACACAAAGTCTCCAAAAACCAAAAGTCCTAGTTCAGTGAAACGCCAGATCATCAAAGCCTCATTTCACCTAGACTTCGTTATTCACTAAAAAATTCTAATATATCACAAATACATGCCCACTCTTTACCAATCCGTTACCAGTCCACATTGATGGGGACATATACACAACATAGTTAGTCTATGAGCTGCTCAACACTATTGGATTCCAACCCAAACCTGTATGTATTCTCCCACTATACTTAAAAAGGAACATCAAAGTTTGAGCCAACAGAAATGGAAATGAATTGAAAGTTGAATGCAAAGAGGGGTTTATGAATTTGACAATCCTCGTTGTGATGGGCATCATCGGCATTATTGCACTCATTAAAGCCCACGTAGGATACATTTTAGGCTATTGAAAGGTGGGATTGGGTAGAATGAGAAATGAGATTTGAAGACGTAGTGATAGCATGTGAAGGTTGCACTGTGATATAACTGAAGAACTTAAGGAAATGAAGAGTGCTAATGAAGAGGGAGCAGATGGTCTTGGAGAGGTGGAATGCCATGATTTATCCCTTTTCCAAGCACATGTCATGAATAATAGAGTTGTGACTTTTTGGGAATGGCGAAAGCTTTCTTGGAAAACTATGGAGAGGATATGAGGAGAAAAAAGGAAGAGAGAGAGAGAGAGAGAGAGAGAGAGAGATTTGTTCTTTTCCTCAAGGAGGCATGAGTTGAGTGTGGGGATGTGAGGAGGGAATGTGAAGGGAAAAGNTTCTTAACAATAATCAGATTACTTGATTGTGAATCCAATATTTCAGACAATTTTTCATATTCTAAAACAATCTGCACTTTTTGGTTTTTTAACAAAATTGCTAACTGCCAATTAGAACCTCTCTCTCTCGAATATGATATTCATTTCACAACCCCTATAAGCTGTGCAACTCATGTGCTTCCAATTCAATACAAATTAATGCCTGATTTGGATAGTGGTACAAATTGAAATTGAGATTTCAAATTAGGGGGTAGGGGTTGGCTTATAGGCATTTTAAGTTTAGTAGCGCATGAGAATGAGGTAGAAATTTTAGGGGAAAATGTAACTTACCTTTTCTATATTCAAAGTGTTCTCTCTTTTTTTTGTTAACTCATATAATTAATCTTTCTATATTCAAAGTGTTCTCTCTTTTTTTTTGTTAACTCATATAATTAATCTATTAGAATTCATATCTTGTTAGTTGAGGTATTGAATGGAAACCTCAATTCTTGAACAAGATTCAGTTATTTTTGTTAAAGAAAGAGAGAAGAGGGGGGGGGGGGGGGG
>QEOT01007138.1:31327-47391 GCA_003123785.1 Pterocarya stenoptera | reverse complement strand
GGGGGGGGGGGGGGGGGGGGGGGTGGACAAGGCTTGTATATAGAGACCTTTCCTTGTCTGTGACTATGAGTTTTACTAGCTACTAACTTATCAAAAAGAAAAAAAAAAGGTTTTACTAGCTACTAATGAAACTTCAACTCTACACATTTACTTCAAATAGTAATCTTAAATTAAACATTTTATTAAAATGCCTATAATTTTAAAAATAGTTTCAAATCTTCCCTTGGGCTCTTGGTATGCACTAATTTAGAATTAAAAATGGACCAATTTGGGACTACTGCCACACTGATGGAAGGAAAATATTTTCAAAAACAGTAGTGGGGTAAATGGTTTATGCACCAATAGTTGTGGGAGTTAATGGTTTTTACTTATCAAAAAAATAGTTGTGGAGTTGATGGTTTCATGAGCTATCCGTCTCATTTGGTTACTCGTGAGCTTTCCTTCTCATTAGAAAAGAAAAAAGAAACGAGGTAGATGCCCATGATGGAACTGCTTTAATTAAAAATCTGCACTTAATAGTATTACTTGTTGATGGCCAAAATTCTTGACATTCCAATCATGTAGGAAGCTTAGAAGAACTAATAGATGTTATTGATATAGAAGAAATGAAATTAGTAGCTTGTATAACGCCTCTATCTCAGAACCTTTCTTAACGATAATCAGATTACTTGATTGTGAATCCAATATTTCAGACAATTTTTCATATTCTAAAACAATCTGCACTTTTTGGTTTTTTAACAAAATTGCTAACTGCCAATTAGAACCTTCATTTCTTCAGGTTCAAATTTTGTTACCTTGTAAAAATGCCAACCCAGTTGGCATTCAAGAATAAAGTCCTTTTCTGCTTGATTGTCTGTCCCTGATCGTTGACAGTGTAATCAATCAGACTTTCCTTATTGAATAAACATCATACTTATTATGCTTACTTTACATGTAATTCCTGGGAGACACCTCACTGTTCCACCTACAAAAATAGCTTACGTGGCTGGAATGTACCCTGTGCTTTGCTGGAAGAATATTCCTATGTAATGTCCTTATCTTTCTATTTTTCCCCATTCGTAGACCATAATGGCCAGCAAACATGAAGATGATCCAAATGAACCAGTAAATGAACAAGCTGTTGCAAATAAGTATGCTGCCATGAGGTCTGAACTCAATCAAATTTACTCGAAAATCACTGAATTAGAGATGGAAGCGAGTGAGCACTCATTGGTAATCAATGCTATTGAGCCGCTTGACCCATCGAGGCGGTGCTACCGGATGATTGGAGGTGTTCTGGTGGAGAGAACCATCAAAGAAGTGTTGCCTGCTGTCCACCGTAATAAAGAGGGGCTTGAGGAGGTTATTGCTAGGCTCAATGAGGCCTTGGAAAAGAAGAAAAAGGATATTGCTGAGTTGGAGACCAAGTACAAAATTAGGATCAGAAAGAACGATGGCGAGATGAAGGATGATGTTATCGAGAAGGGAGGTTCTTCCCAGGGAGTCCTTGTTGGCCCTGCGAGTGGAAGTGAATGACGGGTGTTGTAATTTTTGCCCCTTAATTTTCTCGAACTAGTTGCATACATGTTTTACTCTAGCTTTCTACTGGGTATTGAAGACTGGGTGTAGGCTGATGGTAGATGCTGAATCTGATTTTGTGATTTTTGTGCGACGAAGGTGCATCTGGCTTGCCATTCATACAAATGGTACTATGTAATTGTTGAGCATGAGCAGGATTATCTTTTATAATTAGCTTTGTTGGTTTTTAATTTCCTTCTTTGCATTTCACTGTGGTCTGATTGAAGCTTGACTGCCGAGAATAAATGTGGAGTGAAAGTAAATAGTAATTGATGCATAAAATTTCTCTTTTTACATTGCTGATCGAATACAGTTTGTCCTGAGAATGACAATCGTTAGAAAGGGGGGAGCAATGTTTACCAAAAGATTTTTTATTTTTTTTCAGTTTCTTTAGTACATCAGAGTTCTTTTTTAAATATCTAAATTCTTTTAATTAATCGATTTAATGGTGGTGTTCCATTTTTCTCCTGAAGAAGAAATAAATTTAAAGATATCCAGCTGCTTCCAGCGGGACCTCAAAAGACGAGTAAAAGCAAATACCAACTCTTCTAAAATATAGGAACTCGGTATTAAAAAGACATAGGCTATGTATGATTCAGCAATGTCCATATAGAAACGTTGCAGGAAATACACATTGTCATCATCCAGCAACACTCTCTTCCACTCACCATGACACCATTTTTCTGCCAACGAGTGGGTATCCTTGAGGGCCTTCCTACTTCCGTTCCTTCCTTCGTGGGCTGGGCCTCGTCCGGGAGATAGCGACCATCACAACCTCACATTCTCTCCCTCTCCCTCTCTCTCTCTCTCTCTCTCTCTCTCTCTCTCTCAGCCGAAGAAATCCTGGACTCCTCTGCCGGCGAAAACCCGGTCGGAGAGCTCAGCCAATACGGCATTCACGGTTAGCAAGACGACACTCGATCCAGCAATCACTCCCAGCACGACACCCGTCGTCCCCAAAACCTTACCAAAAGCGGGCCACTCGATCTCCCGAATCTCCTCCGCCACTCCGCTCCAGAAACCTCCATCTCTCGCCTCCTCCTCCTCCTTTCTCTGCCGCATTGCCTCCTTTATCTGCGATCCCAATTCGGCGCTCGACTCGGTCGCTTGAATCCCAGGTTCCGTAGGGCTGTCCTGGTTGCTCACAGTCTCCGCTTCGGGACTTTCTCGGGCTTCGTCGGCGGCGTTGATGGTGAGGGACCGGTTTCTTCTTTGAGTGCGAGTGATCGCTAGGGGTCTCTGTTTGGGGTGGGACAGAAGATGGCGACCCACAGGTGGTGGTTTGAATCGTACATGTGAGAGTGGGTGACCAGTTTTCGTCGTTGTAAGGAAGGTTGAGGTTGCCGATAATTGTACGGACATCGGAACCGCCATTTTCTGCGAGCGGCGACTGTGGGAGTTCCAATGTCTGGATGACTGGTATATGATTGCTGGTGCAGCAGCAGTTATCTATATCTTTGATTTGGGTGTCAATTAGGCTTCGGTTTAGTGTGGGCTTAGCTCTGGACTTGTCTTTGAAGCTATTCTGGGTCAGCCATTTAGGCCCAGTAAATTTCTTACTAAAAATTGGCAATATTTTTGAAGATGTATGCCTCTTGTTAGGAACTTTAAGTCATAAAAGCATTGGCAATGGACTAGCCATTGTTAAGTCTAAAATTTAGCTAGAATGTCATCTTTTAGCTATAATATAGATTAGCTAAAATATTAGTTCACATTAGACTAGCTATCTTAAAGTCTAAATAATAATATACTATTATATATTTTAATAATATTAATTTTTTTTAATATTTTACAAATATACTTCATATATTAATTAATAACTTTATTAAAAAATAAAATTTTTATTTTTTAACATTTGGTCACAATAATTAAAATAGAAAGTAAGATGAAGATACAACTATTTAAAATGAAAGAAAATATGCCTACATAATCAAGATGAAGAAAGAGAAAAGAAAGAGGGAAAAAGAGAGAGATAGATGAAATAATAAAATATACTTATCCAGTGTGAACAGTAACTCGCCAAGTTTGGAGAGCTTCTAAGAATTACTGTAGCTAAGTTTTAAACTTTGGATCATTTAGCTAGTCAAATGTAGAAGTTTTTTTTCACATCTAGCTAAAATTTGGACTTGCATTGGCATTTGGCTAGGTCATTGCCAATGCTAATGCATGCAATTGGGTAGAGATAGGAGTGTAAACTAGTCTAATTCGAGCGAGTAGTATTGATCATGCCTTATTTGATTAACTTAACATGAGTCGAGCTTAATTTTTTTTTATCAAGTTTTATTTTTTTCACAAAAAAATTCATTAGGATTCAATCGAATTCGAGCTTGAGCTATTTTATTTTAATAAAACAAATTATTTATTTTACATTTTGTGATTTTATCTATGAGTTTTGACAAATGAAACTAGTTCGAATAGTTTATATGAACATAACGTCGTATTTACTACTTTAGATAATAATAAATACGAAGTTATTCGAGTTTAGATAAACTCGTACAAATCAAGCCAAGTTTTATATGAGTAGTATCGTTTAATATTCAATTATAATTTTATATTCATTCACAAACGACTCAATTAATAAATGAATCGAGCCGAATTCAAATTTGATCAAGTCAATCTCAAACAACTTCTCGAGTAACTTTGTTTATTTGCATTCCTAGGTAAATGTATCTATCAATTACAAAGTCCTTCAATCTTCTCTGTTACAATATATAGTTTTGGAAGTATAAAATCTTGATTTAAAGAAGTCACATCATACTTCTTAACTCAAATATTTTTGGAAGCTTAACATATATACCACGGATGAAAATCGACTCCTTTGGTGAAGTTTTTAGACAAAACCGACGCCGACCAATGAGAGAAAAGAGAAGGAGCAACTGACCGTAATCGGTAGATGGGGAGTGGTAAAACCGGCAGGCGTAGTTTTGGCTGGTTGCCGTCGGTTCATTGATGTGAACATCGGTTCCCATGAGTCATACAAATTTCTCAACACTCAACAATACAGATTCAATAATAAACATCAACTATCCCATGAGAGAGAGAGAGAGAGAGAGATGAGAGACCTGAGACAGAGGCTCTGAGTGCCCGAGAGGGAGATAAAAGGGAGAGGGAGCTGGCGTCACCGCATCGAAGAGGGAAATGGTATGCTACATCGAAGAGGGAGGCTGAGGGGTGGCTGCCGCTGGAGAAAATCTGAGAATGAGGGAAAATTTTCAAAGGAAGAATTAGGAAGAAGGGCTCGTTAGGTGTGACACCTCCAACCTCCGCTTGGGATGGAATGGAAACTTAGAGCGTTGGGACATGCAATACAAGTTTACATACCTCCGTACATGACAGTTATTATGCGATGCATCCTAGTATGCAACTAACAGTATGCAATATCGTAATGAAAATAAAGGTAAAAGTATAACTTATGCTAAAATAACTAAAAACATCTCAATTCATTAGTGATCATCAAGTTCAAAGTACCAAACGTAGCATAATCTTAGTACAACTAAGGGTCAAAGTCAAATCATCCGCTTCATATCTTCTAAAGCATGAAGGACTTCGGCTATAAACATTAGGATTAAATCCAATCTCCTCTCAAGGTCCGACTCCTCCTCAATTAGTCGGATCCAATGCTCCATCTAGTTCGTCCTCCTCGAGCCTTGACACAATTTCTATCATTTTGAGTGGAAAGTGATCCCACAAGGGGTGAGATTTATTCGAATTCTCAATAAATTAAACAATCAACGTGCACAAAGATAAATTAAATATGAAGAATGATAAATATGCAATGCATGAAATGAAAAAAAAAATCAGTATGCTTGTCTCCCATCTAGATTCCTTAACATTTTCAAAGAAATAGAGACACATATTTTTATTCAATGAACATTTTTTACTTCTATTTTTTAACATACTTCATCATAAACTTTCATCATTATTAAAAATTCATATAATATCATAATGTGTAGTAACATCATAGTTCTCCATATGCACTGTGAGTACTTGCCGGTGATCGTAGTACAACTCTTGTTGGATTACGTTGTCTATAAACTCATTCTCGATGCATTGGTAAATATAACATAACATCATAACATCAAAATGTGTACATCCTACCAGTATTAGGTGTCATAACTTATTGATTTCGTTTCGGCGTTCTTTAAAAAGAACCCATGCAAAGCTCTTTGACTATTCCTTATCAACTCAGAGGTTACCACTCAATTCTTAAACAATCCAGAGTAGACAGATGAATTTCACTAGGATAATTTCCCATTCTAATCTTTGGAGTCGTGACAAAAATTATTTTCATACTATTCTTAAAAAATATTTTTTATGACATGTGCATATGTAGTAAGCTTTCATACAAAAATGACATTTATAGATGCAATATGAAAAAAGGGTAAAAAAAATTACATTTTATGTAAGTGTGCACTCAATGTATCATATAATATGATATTTTATGTTTAAAATGATAATTGAAATATGAATGAAACATTTATCAATAATTCATAACTAATCTATCAAGATGTAAGTTAGAGATTAAGTTACAAACTTCCTGAGTAATCGAAAAATTGTCATAACAGTAGAAATCAAGTGCATATTAAGTTAGGATTAATACTAATATGAATGAGGTACAAAATCAAAGGCTTCAAATTGAATATTTACAAAAATACTCTTAAAATTTCAAAAATTGCCATTAAGGCCTTAATTTTTCATTAATTGCATATGAACTTTAAATTTAAACAAATTTCATGGATTTCATATTTTTGGCATTAGAAAACCATTTATACCATTGGATTTCTAAAAATCAAAGTGAAACTAGCTCAAATAGTTTCAACCCCATGGCATGCATACTAGTTGATGCCTAAGTGTGTTTTCAACTATTGATCCCTATGAATGTATGCATATGAGATTTTCTTTAATAACAAACAATCACTAAAGTCTTTAATGACATGATGAAGGCTAATTCTTGGATAATCAAGTTTATCCGAACACTTAATCATGGCTAAGAATCCTTAATCACCAACTTATTCAAAACCGATACATGCTTTGATGATCAAAACAAAATAGAATTAAACCCTATCATAGCATGCTTTTAATCAAAAATTAAACATTTCATAATCATTATAAAACAATAATGAATCATATCAAATCATATTTAAGACATGCCATAGCTAAATTTTCACTTAAAATCATTTAAACATTGAAACCATCTTTTAATGACCCGATTTTGAACTAAGCATGATATTCTTATCTAAACTCCACCAAATCTCATACCAACATATGAAAACAAAGCTTTACATGCAAACTCAGATAAAAATCAAGAAAACTTATAAATTTTGTGACCTTCAAAACTCTCAAGACAACCTAGCTCAAGAATACTCAAGAACTCACAAAAAACCTACTTGGTTTCACTCTATTGGTCTTTAAGGGGGAGAAGTGCTCTCAAAACTCAAGAGAAAACTTGGAGCTGAGGTGTGGAGGAAATGAGAAAATGAGGGAGGTATTTATAGGTGGCTAAGGGAGTGGAAACATTGGCTTTGGTTCAAGAGGATTGGTGGAGGTGGGCGGTGTGTAAGAAGCTGAATTTTTCAGATTTGCTTCCATCAGTTTATGTCATTTTGTGCAGGGAGAATTGTGGCCTGAAACTACCATGATTTCCTCCTTAATGTGGGTACAATGGTCCTGTAGAGGTGGCCAGGTCTTGGAGCATAGCTCAGATGTCAAAAAGTCAAGCAAACTACTTATGATAACCGGCGAATTCAAGTGGTTTCACTTGACAGTTTTTTAGCTTCGGTTTTGGGTGGTCTTTGCTGGGAAAAACTGAGTCAAATTTTTCATGATGGCCCTGGGACCTCTTGGGTATTGGCGGTGATGGAGGTGGCATGAGGTGGTGGCTGAACCAAGACAGATGGTTCATTAAATCTCAATCCAACTGGTTCCCACTCAACTAGCCTAAGGGTGCAATCGGTTTGGCTTTTTGGTTTGATTTGTGAAACTAATTTCGTCCAAAGTTTATTCTGGGTTTGAAGGGGTCTTATGAGGTGTCTAAGGACCATATTACCCTTGAGAAAATGGCAAAAAAATATTAAGCCTAAGGGCAAAATAGTCTATGCACTTAAAGGAGATACACATTAGCTGATTGATGAAGTTTTGGGGTTTGATATGTCAATTTTCTTAATAACATGTGGGGAGGTTTATCTAGGGCATTATTAAAGTCTAAGTATGATGAAATGGAATAATAAATGAAGAAAATTTTGGATTAAAAGGTTAAGAAAATATTAAGATGAAATTAAGTTTTAAAGCATGGCTTAAAGGTCACTAACCTCATGTATGTTGATTAATGGTCTTAGTCAACCTTCAAAATTTAATTTGGGCATTTAGGATATGATATGGATTTAAAGAAACCCATGGTATGGTATATTGGGTTTTCAACTTAAATAGTGAAATAAACCTAAACATGGCTTTGTGCCTTGTGGGCTTAAAAGGGCCAAGTATGTGGGTTGATAGTTTATGGGCTTTTGGATTTGAATGAGAGGGGGGCCTATTTCTAGATTTTGAGGGATTAAAAGAGACCTCAAGATCCACTAAGATGGGTTTGAAAGGGTTTGACTTGGCCTAATTGGGTCATGGGTCAATTCTACACCAAGTTTGGCCCAAAGGCCTTTAGCCTTCCTTATGCTTGGGCCAAAGCTAGGTCTTGAATTCCCTAAGGGCTTGTTCAAGGCTTCTAAGGTTAGGCATATGAATGTTCTAAGGTTTTAAAGGCCTCACTAAATATGCTAATGGGCTTGCTTCTCTAATCATTTGCTTAATGATACTAAGTGTCAAGGTTAAGGCTAACCTCACTACTAACATTGATGTTAGTAATAACCCAAAATTAAAAACTTAATTTAGAGCATTTAAGGGTTAATTCTAATAGTTAATTAGGCGGAGTGTTACATCAGAGGTCTTTTACCCTAATTCAAAACGGCGCCGTTGCATTTTTATATTTTTTTACAATCTGTGTCCTCAAAACGACGACGTTTCACTCATTTAAGTGAAACAATGTCGTTTCATATACATATATTTGAAAAAATAGAAACATAGCTGACGTCGGCCAGTTCAATGGTTTTTCCTTTGGTCAAATCGGGGCCAAACCGGCCAACGTCAGTTTTGCTTAATTCTTGTAGCCGGCCGATCGGTTCTCTACCAGTTTCTGCCGGTTTCATGCTCCGGCAGCCAGTTTGAGTCGGTGCGGCTGATTTTCCTGTATAGCCCTAATATATATTTATTGTTTAACACTAGCATGCATGTGTTTTTTTATTTTATATATATATAATGAAAAGTGTGTTTGTATTGAAGGCTTGAGCCTAATAATCTTGTAGTCTAATTGCATATCTCCATTTTATAAAGATGAGATCATCTTGTTATGAATGGAAACTTTAATTCATTGATTGTATGTTGTGAAAAAACGACGAAAAACAAGTGAAAGCAAATACCTGCAAATCAATCACACAACACATAATTAACGTGATTCAACAACGTGCCTACGTCCACATAGTTGCAAAGATTTTTATTATGTCGAGGAATCACAAAATATATTTTGGGGTGAAATCTCACTATTCAAAACACATAGGGTACACTAAACTATTCGTTAAGTACATATTTATAGTGTCACGTGGTGAAAATCCTAATTTTCATTTTTTTTTTTGCGTTATTCACTCGAGTGGAGTGTCGAGCACCCCTAAAACGAGATTTTTGTCTGATTCTTGCTCCAGCTACCTGTCGAGCCAGACTCAAGCGAATTATCTCCCTGAGTTCGCTTGAACTACCTGTTGCACGAACGTTGAGTAGCTTTTTTGCTTGGTCCTTTTTCTGATCGCAAATAGTGCAAAAAATTATTGGCCTAAGCCTGTGCTCCATATCTCAAGTCTTCTTGAAAATCCACTACAAAATCATAACGCTTCACTGTTAGATCGAGTCATTAAATCAGACCGACACACCAATAAAATAAGTTCGCAAATCCAACATTGTAGTCATATCTGGTTCAGGTCAAAAGGGGAAAGAAAAATAGAAGTATTAGCTATCCGAAGAATCTATCATAGTAAAGACAGAGTTGAATATCACTAGGGGTGTAACCAATCCGATTTTGGATATATTTTAGAATCGAACCGGTATATACTCATTTTGAGATTTAAAAAACCGATACTACATGGTTACACTCCTAAACCAATATTTCCAATTTTACCGACTCAGTCTAGTATTTTCCGGTATATAATAATATAAATTATAGTATATATAATTATATATATAATATATATTATAGTATATAATAATTTAGTGATAATATATTGTAGTATGTTACAATATACATTATATTTGTATTATAAACTATAGTGATATATTATAATATATAATACAAAAAATCTCCACAACCTCCTACTATTCACACAACCTCCACACACCACATTTTTTTAAAATTTTTTTATTTTATCAAATATTTATTATATGAATAATGAATAGAAAATTTGAAATAGCTTAAAAAGAATAAATTCAAAAAAATATTAAAAAATTTAAAAGTTTTAAAAATATGGAGTGGGAAGTGTGGTGAAAGTTATGTAGTAAAATTCTATATAATATAAGACATATTATAGTATATTATATATATAGTGATATAATATTAGTATAACTACTAATATTGTAGACTGTAGTGATAATATATAGTTATTTATATAGTATTTTGTTATATTAATTAATAATTTAACATATAATACAAAATTATTTTACATATAATTATATATATTATAAATAAAAATTCTATATAACACAAGAAATAAAAAAATATATATGAACCCGGTATTAGAATAAAGAAAATCGAAACTGAATCGATCGATTTTGAAAAAAATAAAACAGATACAAAACCGAACTGGTTTAAAACCGAACCATCCCACCAGATCGGTCCAGTTTCCCAGTCCATCGATTTTATTTTTTTTCACCCTTAAACATCACTTCTTTTCGAATTCGTTGCAGCTTGACGAACTGTGTAGATTTGATCGTATGGCTAAAAGACAAATAACAAAAGAATTTGAAAAATGTGGCGTGCAATGTGCATTGTCTCTACGCATAAAAACAAGAACCGGGGGGTTGCAAAGTGCACAGTAAACAAAAGACAAAGTCGGCTGGGTTTGGGTTACAGAGTCTTCTCAGTATTGCTCATAATAATTCGGTAAATTTTTATTTATTATTTTATTATTACTTTTTACTAATATTTTGTTTCTATTTATTATGTTTTATTACTATTTAATATTCTATTATTATTATTATTTTTTTTTTATAAATATTCACAACTATTTCCAATACTTCTCACTGTTCAATTGGACAGAGAAACATTTCCGAAGAAAAATACCCATGAAACTGGGTCTCAGAAGTCAGAACAGTCTCCAGACTCTTTTCGCTACAGAAAAACAGCAGACTGCAGAAGCATACAAAATTTGACAGATAAGTTCCAGTATGTAGATGAAGGAACATCCCTAATCACTGCCAAAAGCCTGCTCTCTGTATTTTGTTTTTGGTGTTCTTGAATAAGTTGAACTTGAAACTTCCATAGAAATGTTAGTTCCAACATGCATGATGAAATCAAATTGGTTCTGTAAAGCCTTGTTTACAGTTATGTACACCAGCTGCTGTTTCATGTCTGTCCCTGTAACACAACTTGGAAAGATGCACCTTAATGGGGTCCAAGGAAAAGATCTCTAAATCCAACAAAATCAGGTTTGAGTTGTTTGAGAAGAGCAATAATACAAAAGATGACAATCCCAACATTAATTTCAGAATGTGTTGTGCCTGTTCATATTTGCATCATTTCCAATAATGGGAGGGTCAAGAGGTCATATCACCATGTTCATCTCTGTTTGTTTTCAGTTTGACTATGGAACCAAGCCTTTTCAAATCAGGGTGATCATCAAATATCAGAAAAAGTCAGATGGTGATACCTACTAATTAGTAATTACCACCTGGTTCTACAGTAGAACTGTGCCTTTGGTTGTAACATCCCAAGCTGGCCAGGTGTCGTCTTTGAATTGAAGGAGCACCTCAAATCCCAAGTCATTGTCGACAAGATGTGAATTAATTTACACGTTGTTTTGGTGATTAATACATCTCTGATCAGCCACCGCCAAATATTTATTTTCATTGATACAAGGCACCTCCACAACAATCCTTAATCTCTCGATTGGAAAATGAAAAGAGCAAAAGTCATGCATGCATGCCCGAAATTTCCTTCACAAATCTTAGGAATTAGACATAAGCAGAAGCTGGTTCCCTACTCTCTCTCTCTCTCTCTCTCTCTAATTTGTCAATGAAGCAGCCTCTATTGAAACTAAAAGATTAGCTGCATAGACAAATCATGTCGGGATTCGATGAGAACGTACGTACATTTTCTTCTAGTTGGGTGCACCTCCTTAGATCCATCTGTCCAACTTGTGCTTTTGGCCTCACATATGAATCAGAATCGTCACTTCCTTTTTCTTTTTTATCTACTCCTTTATAATTTGTTTATACCATGTGCTCTTTTATAGGTAAGCCAATTTCTCAATGCCAGTTTTCACCTTTGATAATCAGAAATCATCTATAGAACTACTACTCAAAATCTGAAGTTAAAAACAAGCCCATGAAAAATATCAGAATTATGTTAATTCAGACGGCCCCTAGCTTTATTCTGCAAGAACGTAATTGGAGAACATGATGGACATTGGATTTTGTACTCTCTCATCTCACCAAATTTGCCCAACTTGTTCCCAAATCATGTCTGCAGTTTAATAATGCAGACACTAAAGGACAAATGGTCTGGTATTAGCCTTACCTAAACCAACTAACTTCACAAATAATTAATTAATACAGCCTTTGATAAGCTCTCTCTCTTTGGATCCCCTTGTTTGTCTCACTAGTTTTCTGTCCTATATAAAGATTATTAAAGAACTCGAGCACTATTTTCTTTTCTTAATACCCTCTCCTATCATGTTCTCTGCCATGAAGATTTCGGGGTTTCCAATGCTTTTGCTCAGTATATTGTAGACTGACTGAGACTGCACCTGACATGACCTCCAACTGTTGGACCTTGTGAGTTTTGTTTCAAAGCTTTGAAAGTCGAAGACTGTTAATTTTTTAAGTACCTAATTTGGATAATTTTACAAAATGAAACGATTCATGTAATTGAACACATTTCACTCAAATCGAGCAGTACTCTATGATATATATGGATGGTATTATATGTATAATGTCATTCAAAAGCACTGTTTTTTTTTTTTTTTTGGGGAAATTAAGAATCAAAGTTGCTAGAGATCATGTACCAGATCATTTCCATCCCACTAGCTAGCTGAAGTTTAGAATCACAAAAAATTCTACCTTTCCAGACAATATATCCATACTACATGAACTGGTGATCAGTTGGATGAAGATAAAGCTTACAGAATCACGCCTACTAATTCTCATCTTTCCAGACATGACATCCCCCATGCATATTAATTTACCGTATAAAGAAGCAACGTCTATGCCAGTTTTAAGTTACCAGTTGTACTATATATATATGCTCTACAAAGCTAAGCCCCTAGTGATTATGTGTGCAAAACGCTCCAAATATATATATATATATATATATGTGTGTGTGTGTGTATTCGCATGCACCAAGGTGTTGCCAGGACCACAACAAAAACAAGGACAATATTGAACGAACTTCGGACGTTGTTTAATTAATACCATTTCCCATCGTCCCTATCCATTTTTTGTCTGCTCAGCCACCATTATTCACCGTTGTACATCAAGCTAGGAACACCGAACAAGAAAAAACACATTATTTTTTACATAACAAACACGAAAACACATAAATTATAACATTCATCGAGACATTAATATCCCACCACGCCTCCTTGCTTTTTGTGATTATCAAATACATTTTTTTTGTCTTCATAGTTGAAACATTATCCCCTTTCACCAAAGACAAAATAAATATCCTAAAAGAAGCAAAAACAACGGCCAGCATGTTCTTCCTATTGAAAAGATAAAGATTAAAAAAAAAAAGATAAACGGTTACACCTGCAACTGCCGTGAAATATATCGCTGCCGGCTGTTCTTAGACTCCCGGCTATGATTTGCGGCCGATGAAGATGGGGACGAGGCCAAAATATTACAGATGACAAGGTCGGCGAAAGCGCGAATAATATACTTGTGAGTGTGTTTGGGATTTAATGTTAGATAACACAAGAGAAGCTGGTGCAAATATTCGCATTGATCAGTTGTCTCGTCCATGAGATTTCTTGCTTCAACCATCTCTAGCATTGAGCGCCGGAAATCAACGTAAGGATCTAGCGAGTACTTGGGCACCTGGACGCTTCCAGAGATCACTAACGCGTTATGATCAGGGACTTGCCTGGTGTCCAGGGACTCGAAAATGGAGTTGGAGCTGCCTGGAGTGGAGAAGAAGAACCGCTGGGAGGCGAAGATGGTGGCAAAGTCGGGAGGTACTGAATCTGTTAGTACAGTTTCGTCGGAGTCATGATCGGAGGAGGAGAAGAAGTCGGAGTTGGTGTTGAAGGAGGGGGTGAGGGATTTGGAGGTGGGATCGTCTGATGAAGAAATAGTGTCGTAGAGGGAGTTGAAGTTGTTGATCATGATGATTGATGTACTAGTGTCGGAGGTGGGTGAGGGATATTGGCTGTCATGATCTTTGTTTGGAGGTGAAGGTGGGGATTCGATGCTGGGCAGGCATTTGATTTTGGAGAAACAGCGGTGGAAGTTCCTCCAAAGCAGCTTTGGCATTTTTCAGTTCCAGGAGATCGTCGAAGAAAGAAGTGTGTAATAATCTTTGCGTGTGTGTATTATATAAATATGTATATATGCGTACATAAATAAACACATATAATATGAAATATTGAGGAGGAAGATTTAAAGTAATTGATTGATGTTGACCAAATGATCAATAGAACATGATGATATATATGCATGGCTTGCCTCCATCAATTAACTAATACCTGATCTTATACAACATGATGGTGATATCTTGCATATTTAGCACACAAAAAAGTAACAAATAAAAAATCAGCATATGTACTAATGTTACAAGAGAAATACTTTAGTCATAAAAAAATAACACAAAAATAATCTCATAAACTGACGTGGCATGATATGATTTGTCAAATCGTAAATTTACTTTTATTATAATAAAGTAGATCTAATATATTATATAAAACCATATTAATTTATAGGATTACTTTGTGTAATCTCTTTGTGTCTGTAACAATTTCCATGTTACAAATTAAAAATTGGTTTTGAGAGATTAAATATCAATGAAAAAAATAGATTGAGAATTTGTCCTGATCTCCACGCAAGTACTTATATTCTTTCTATCGGAAAGAATAAATGAAAGTGATAATATTTTGAAAGCCAGCTAAGATCGGACGTATTTGTTAACGAAGAAATTAACAAGAAAAAATAATGTACTTGTAATAACAATATTAAAGAAAGTTGAAAATGAATACGGGCAGACGTAATTTGAAGTACCAGTGCTAGTTTAATTAACATGTGGTAGTACTGCTGCATGTTGCCTTTCCAACATGGATTGATCTATAAACTATGGTATATGGTGTGTGTCTTCATGTGTAGATATATACATATCTTGCATGCTTGCCTAAGCTTCGGTAATGGTATATATATATATATATATATATATATTTATGGCTCCATTTCTTTCTGCCGTACGTTCTCAAATGAATTTAGAAACAATTAGCTGGTACAATTCAACGCACCTGCAAAACCAATCACACACACACACATATATATATATAGTATTGCTATGCATCATCCTACACACCACACACTAATGTGTTTTTTATTTTTTTTCAACTTTTTTTTCAATTTTTTTTTATTTTACTCTTCTTGAAACATTTATATTTTTTTATTCTTCATCCATATAATACACATTTAATAAGAAAAACAAATAAAAAAAATTATGGTGTGTTGTGTATAGGATGATGTAAAGAATTATTCATATATATATATATATATATATATATATATATCGAACCTTTTCAAACATGATCAGTACTACCAGTGAGGCACCAAGAACCTTTCAATAATGTCATGAGATGTAAGTCCTGCCGGGAATCAAGAAGGTGGGTCCCCTTTTGAGTTTTGACTTTTAGGATTCGACAGTGCGGGGCGTGCAAGTGCAACTTTGGTACTTCCATTAATCATGCATGCAAGTGTAACCGCGCTTGAATCACTTCAGGTCCCACCCACGTTCGTGTCTGCATTTTCGACAGTATTTTCTGTCTAGCTTTGGAGGCTGTTTTCATTATACGGCTACTAATTAGAAGTTTGATTTGATTATCATCATCGTAAAACTGTACTAAACCCGACTAGTTCTGCTGCTAATTGATCATCCTCTAGCTTGTATAATCTGGGAGTAGGAACCGGATGACTGTCAGGGTCGGGAAATTTGATGTACGTACGCCTACGAACCTGATCTCTCTGTCCCTCTTCCATTTTTT
>QEOT01007138.1:0-24741 GCA_003123785.1 Pterocarya stenoptera | reverse complement strand
TATATATATATATATATCTAGATGATCATGATCATGATCATGTAGCAGTCAAAGCTTTTCAAGTTCAGTTTTGTGCCCAGCATTACTATATTTTTGTTTATATCGTTCTGATATTTATAATTACGGATTCGTATATAATTGAACGACATTATATATATATATATTATTAAAGTAATTACGTACACCATTTTAGAGTATTCATGAAAGAATAAGTACTCTCGCTGGCCTGAAGTTTGGCTCGGCTTATATATATACATGCAAAAATTATTGGAAGGACATGAGAGGATCGATCTCCTCTTTATGGATAGTACCACTACAAACAAAATTGCTTATTTGTAGTTAATTATTTACTGTAAAATTGATTATTTTTTATTAAAATGAGTATGTTTTCATTAAGGATAATCATTCTCGTTACAAATAATCACAAATACTTATTTTTCTTGTAGTGCTGGTTAAGGTTGAGAAATTATGGTTCAGGGTATATATATATCTAGTGCAACAGACTTAGTTAATGCAAAAATTGGTAATTAAATGAAATGAATTTCTTTGGGTAATAAATTTTATTTAGAAATGGAGTATTTTAGATTTAACCATACTGGTTGGAGTTTAATTTGGATCTCATTTGATTTATTTTAGGTATATTTCTGCTTGAAATGTACGTACTCCAGTACTAGTTGTCCATGCATGCATGCATAACTGATTGAATTCTAATTTCTATGAGCAGGTGGCAGAACAGTTGATGATTATGCATGAAGAATATTGGCATGGAAGCCATTATTAATCAACATATAATATATTACTAAAGGAAACCGACCCAACTCCGAACCAGAAACTACGACTTATCTTCGAAGCAGCAGGTAGCTACAGATACAGCCAAAATCAGATCGAAGAAGTCCTTAAACTTCATATCTTGCTATAGAATTAGCAGCTGTACTTAATCCTTTAAATCTTATTCTAATATGATATTTAACGATCCGAGATTTATTGATATTATTAAATGTCAAGATCAATATCTTGGTACAAGATTCAGATCACAACTTTTAATGTGGAAATGAAGTCTAATTTGACTTCTGAAAGCTTTAAAATTAATTAATTAAACTCTGTACGTCAGTCAGTTACGTTTATTATATGTATATAAATGTGAAACAAATAAGAACAGAAGAGGATTTGATCATTTATTCATATTTTATCTTGATACAAACATCAGGTGCTTGGCAGAAAGATTGGAAATAAGGGAAGAGAGCCACCTAGCTAGCTAGCTGGCTGTGACATCGAAAGCTGTAATTTGGTGCAAAAATTCTTCAAAACTGACCACAATACATGAGCAGCTAGCCTAGATTATGATCAGTACATGGAGGAGATGGAATTTACTTCGAAATGCTTGAAGACCCGATGAAGCTGTGTTTTTTCCTCTTGTATTTTTAACAATTCTGACGCTGGTAATTATGTGCTGCTGCTATGAGAATATTGCTGCAAATGCTGAGTAGAGGGAATTCATGAACCAACTATATATGTTCTATGCATGCTCTCTCGATCGGTGCTTCTTTTCCTTTTTATTTATTCATCAACTGGTTTATTTTATCCTCTATATACATTAAGTGAAAAGGAGAAAAAAAAAAAAAAAGTTTGAGCTCAGATGCGCGTATTCTCATCTGTAAGAGATGATAGCTGGTGATGACCCTACCATCACTGAAGCGCAGATATCATCATTGCTCGAGTGCACCAGCCGGGAATCGAACCCGGGTCTGTACCGTGGCAGGGTACTATTCTACCACTAGACCACTGGTGCTTGTTGACATTGTCAGCTATATTTTTATTCATATAGTATAAATATCTTACACTCTCATTTGAAGAATTCTACCTTTCGTCCTCTACACTACACACATATGATTTATCATTTTTATCCTTTTATTTAAACACAAACATATTGAAATGACAAATCATATGTTGGTATATGGTATGAAGATTATAAGTAGCATTTCTCTTTTCCAAAAGATCTCAGTCTCTCTATTTTTAATTTTTCTTTTAGTTTTATTCATCATCTATATACCACATACTTGTTATGGAAAAAAGGAAAACAAAATAAAAGAGGTATGGTGTGTGAGATAATGAATATAATTAATTAGAAAAATTCTACTCATTATCCTTACAACATATATGATTTTTTTTTTCTCTTATAAAATGTGTAGTGTACTAATGATAAGTAAAAAGATTCAATTAATTTAAAAATGATAAATAAATAATAAAAAATAAAAAATAAATGTAGTGTATTATGTAGAGATGATGAATAACAAAGCTTAATTAATTATAATGTTTTATATTTTCTCCTCCTAATTACAAAAAATAGCCACAATGTGTGGGTCTATATTCTCTTATTAATTCTCCTTTTTGCATGAAAATAAATGGTAATAGATTTTATATATTGAGCTTAAAATAATTCTAAAAAGTATAAATTCGACTACAAAAGAAAATAAAAAAATAAAAAATAAAAATAAAAATTCTATCATCCACACTGTACGGGCCTATTCTACCTTATTAAGTTATTGATTTCGATTTCCATGAACATGGGAGATTATAAGATTTTTAAATTGATATTTTATTAATTGATAGTATATATTATTTTATATTTATTTTATTTAATGATAATAAATTAGATAAAAATTATATTTTTATAGTGAATTTTCATTAATTTAATGCTAGTTGTTGGTAGAGGAAATGAATAGATTGGAAAATTTTGAAAGTTTGAAGATCTATTTTGATACAATTATTAGTTTTAGAAATATATTATAAATTGAGTGAATGTTCGAAGAGTAAAATATAATTGACTCAAAATGTAAATACTTTGGGTTTTGTTGTATAAATGGGCCGAAAATATGTGTTACAAGTGTTTTTTAGACTTTTTATATGTTTAACTCATTTTATACTAATATAGACTGAATTGGACATACTGGACCAATAGGTAATGGTCCACTCCAATTTATAGAAATAATCTATCCAATCTCAATTCGAAAAAACTGTGGATCGAAATTTTTTATCGGATTCAAAAATCTCAGATTGGATCAATTACATTTTTAATATTCTCTCCTCGTAAAAATTGCGATAATTTTTATTTAAAAAATAATATTTATAGTTGTGAATGTGTAAGTACAGCATAATCATTTTTAAAAAAATATATGAAATTTATATAAAAAATAATAATTAATTATTTAATAATAAATCTCCCTATTTTTTTAAAAAAATTACCCGAAGGTTGTGTATTTTACGATTGTACGTTAGTCGTTCTCACCGTGACGAAACTCCCCAAAGCCCAAATGCGTCGATATTGACAAAGACGATCATTTTGACATTTTGTTAAGATTCTCTCTCCCCACGGGCCATGCGCTCCGGCTGTGGGAGTTTAGTTAGGGTTCCGCCATCCTATTGCCTTCCCCTACTTCACCCCTGTTCCTTCGAGTCGAACCATTCTGTCTCCCAAAAATCCTCGTAAAGTTTGCCCTCTCTCTCTCTCTCTCGCGTGCTGATTTCTGATTCCCGTTTCCGAAGTTTTGCTTACTTGAAACATCAAAGCCATTTCCTCTCGCCTATTTTTCCGTACTTCATTACGTGATTTTTCGGAATCGGATACCCCAAGCTTCTCTTCTATTTGTAAATCTGTGGAACACTGTTCGTCTCAGGTGATTATTTTAATCTTTGCTTTTCTTCTTTTAACATGTTTGAAATCTTTGATGGAAATTATAATTAACCAGCGTTTTGGAGTAGGACAATTAAAATGTATGCACACAGCGATTTTAGGATTTTTCGTTGTCTCAGGGGGCTTGAATCAAACCGAGAGCGTTGTTAAGGGGGGTTGTCGGTGGTATTGGAACAACGCATGAATCGTTTTGTTCAATTATATGAGTCGAGAACATACTAAAGAAAGTGAATTGTAGTCGCTAGTGAATAGATTCAATTTGCATTGGACTTTCCATTTCAACTTTGGATAATGTGAGTTATTGTCAGTTGCCAGTTGCGACTTTGGGAGTAACGAAGAAACCCTACTGTTAGGGTAATGATGAGGAGCTTAAGCGTATTGTTGTAAAACTTGGGCTTATTTGGTCATCCGGTGTAAATTGTACGGATTAATTATCATTCACTTAGGATTTGAAGGGATGAGTGTACCAATTTGGACGGAGTGATGGAAGCAAATTGAGGCTGCATTGAAATTCATGTAGTGGGGTCAATTTAAATGATTTCATGAATGCCACCATCTTGATTTTCTGTACTAACAAGTATGTAAGATTGCTGTCATTTTGGAATTATGGCCTCATTCTTTAAAATTGGTAAAATCCAATTTAACTGGTAATTTAATTGTCTTCCAGACACCGGAATGGGCCTTAATAATTAGAATAAGAAAAACAGTTGGATTTTTGTTGTCGCATGTATGCCATAATATTAATATGTTTCTGCAAATATAGATTTGAATTTGAAGGGTCGTAGTTATGCTTGGTCACAATGATTGCACCTATCTTTTGGGTTTTGCATATTTGCTTTTTGAAGAGAAAGTTCCTGATTCAGTATATGCTGATTAATATGCCTTGATGTACAAAGTAAGTTTACTATTTGAATATATATATATATGCCAATCGTGTCATGTTTTATCATATATCAGAACCAGTAAGATTTGGAGGATTTAAAGTTGCTCTTCCCTTTAGAAAAAGGTTTTCTTCTAATGATATTGACATGACATTGGTCAGCTCCAGCTGCTGCCAGTTGTTAACTGGAAAAAATATATCTATGGAGATTGATGTTCCTGATGAAAGTAATGAAAGCACACCCAGGACAGAGGAAAATGGTTCTCTTATGAGGCCGGTTTTACCTGAAGAGTCCGGTGTTGGTNCTCTCTCTCTCTCTCTCGCGTGCTGATTTCTGATTCCCGTTTCCGAAGTTTTGCTTACTTGAAACATCAAAGCCATTTCCTCTCGCCTATTTTTCCGTACTTCATTACGTGATTTTTAGGAATCGGATACCCCAAGCTTCTCTTCTATTTGTAAATCTGTGGAACACTGTTTGTCTCAGGTGATTATTTTAATCTTTGCTTTTCTTCTTTTAACATGTTTGAAATCTTTGATGGAAATTATAATTAACCAGCGTTTTGGAGTAGGACAATTAAAATGTATGCACACAGCGATTTTAGGATTTTTCGTTGTCTCAGGGGGCTTGAATCAAACCGAGAGCGTTGTTAAGGGGGGTTGTCGGTGGTATTGGAGCAACGCATGAATCGTTTTGCTCAATTATATGAGTCGAGAACATACTAAAGAAAGTGAATTGTAGTCGCTAGTGAATAGATTCAATTTGCATTGGACTTTCCATTTCAACTTTGGATAATGTGAGTTATTGTCAGTTGCCAGTTGCGACTTTGGGAGTAACGAAGAAACCCTACTGTTAGGGTAATGATGAGGAGCTTAAGCGTATTGTTGTAAAACTTGGGCTTATTTGGTCATCCGGTGTAAATTGTACGGATTAATTATCATTCACTTAGGATTTGAAGGGATGAGTGTACCAATTTGGACGGAGTGATGGAAGCAAATTGAGGCTGCATTGAAATTCATGTAGTGGGGTCAATTTAAATGATTTCATGAATGCCACCATCTTGATTTTCTGTACTAACAAGTATGTAAGATTGCTGTCATTTTGGAATTATGGCCTCATTCTTTAAAATTGGTAAAATCCAATTTAACTGGTAATTTAATTGTCTTCCAGACACCGGAATGGGCCTTAATAATTAGAATAAGAAAAACAGTTGGATTTTTGTTGTCGCATGTATGCCATAATATTAATATGTTTCTGCAAATATAGATTTGAATTTGAAGGGTCGTAGTTATGCTTGGTCACAATGATTGCACCTATCTTTTGGGTTTTGCATATTTGCTTTTTGAAGAGAAAGTTCCTGATTCAGTATATGCTGATTAATATGCCTTGATGTACAAAGTAAGTTTACTATTTGAATATATATATATGCCAATCGTGTCATGTTTTATCATATATCAGAACCAGTAAGATTTGGAGGATTTAAAGTTGCTCTTCCCTTTAGAAAAAGGTTTTCTTCTAATGATATTGACATGACATTGGTCAGCTCCAGCTGCTGCCAGTTGTTAACTGGAAAAAATATATCTATGGAGATTGATGTTCCTGATGAAAGTAATGAAAGCACACCCAGGACAGAGGAAAATGGTTCTCTTATGAGGCCGGTTTTACCTGAAGAGTCCGGTGTTGGTTTGCCATATGCTCCTGTAAATTGGCCCAATCCAGGTGATATGTGGGGTTGGAGGGTGGGTAGGAGAGTTGCCACTACTGGACATTATTTGGACAGGTACCTGTATCTTCCAAGGCGCCTTTACCATGTCAGATGCTCAATGAGTAGAAAGCATGCTTTTGCAAGCAAACTTTCTGTTGAACGGTTTATCCGAACAGAATTCCCCGGTGCTGATGTTAATGCATTTTTTGCTTCATTCAGCTGGAAGATCCCAGCAAAGAAGTCGGCATTAACAAATGGTCAGCTCTAATTAACCCAACTTTTTTCTTATTTTTTGCACTTGTTATTTATCCAAGCTTGAGATTTCTGGTTTCGTCTTGCAATTCCTCTGAACAGATACTGTCGCGATACATTCTCTATGTTCTTGGAAAAATTCAATTTAGTAGTTGATAGTTTAGTTTATTGTGATGATTTGGTGACTATCTTTTGCTAATTGCATTTTAATGGCTACCAAACTACTTGCCAAACCTTAGAAAGTTTTTTTCTCCTTTATTCCATTATGTCTGTGGTTGATCAACTTCGCACCTGTATATTAGGTCAATTTGATCATCACATCTGGTGAATAGCGTTCATGGAGTTCTTTCAATGAATTAGATAGCGAAACTGATGCACAACTATTCGATTTCCTTGTCTATCTGGTTTATTATTTTTTAATTTAATTTTCCTTTATTGGGGGTAAGGGTTCTGGCATGGACTTTTGTTAAGTCTTCTTTTGTAAGGTGTCATTTGGGGTCTTTTCCTGATTAAGCATTCAGTTACATATGTTTTTTTAAACATAGATCTACTATTCTCTGTTATATGTTATTTGGGTTTTGTAGAAGCTTTGTTACCTGTAATTATGCGAGACTGAATTATTTTTCATCAGTTTCTATGCTTTAATGTTGCAAATGCACATTCAGAATGATGTCAAATACTATGAGTGGTATCATACGAGTATGTATGACTGGGTTTCACACTGTAATCTCTTTTCTTGTCCAATAATGTTCCTCTGTTACAGGTCATGTAGAGGGGCTTAGTTTATCCACTGTGCCATTTGACTGGATAGCAGAATATGACGAGTCTGGTTCCCGGACTAACACCGTGGGATGTAAGGCTGGGAATAAGATGTGCAACAGTATCTTGAAACAAGTATATAATCCACCTTTAGCAGCCATGCACTGTGATCTTTGCTGCAGTGAACCCCGTTTCTGCCAGGATTGTTGTTGTATCTTATGTAGCAAGACTATTAATTTAGAATATGGAGGCTACAGTTACATTAAATGTGAAGCAGTGGTGGCTGAGGGTTATATATGTGGACATGTTGCTCACATTGACTGTGCTCTTCGATGTTACATAGCTGGGACAGTAGGAGGAAGCATTGGGTTGGATGCTGAGTACTATTGTCGTCGTTGTGATGCAAGAACAAATCTTATATCACATGCTACTAGGCTTTTACAAATATGT
Source organism: Pterocarya stenoptera (assembly GCA_003123785.1). Classification (NCBI taxonomy): domain Eukaryota; kingdom Viridiplantae; phylum Streptophyta; class Magnoliopsida; order Fagales; family Juglandaceae; genus Pterocarya; species Pterocarya stenoptera. Next base: position 17,006 of record QEOT01007138.1, on the reverse strand, counting down.
GAATCTATTCATTCTCGGGATGACATAGAGAAGATTTTAAGTGTTGGTGTCTGCATTTTGCAAGGTTCACGAAAAACCAGTGCAAAGTGTTTGTTGCATCGTTTCGAATTGGCCATTCTGAAGGTACAAATGATATCTAAGTGTTGAGGTTTTAGTTTTCTTGCTTTTGAAGTAGTTATCCTGGCCCACTTTCAGGGTTTGTAAAACCTGCAGTCTGACCATTTGATGTTTACATCAGCTCAAAAATGGGACTTCTGTTGAAGATATCTGGAAAGTGGAAGATAACTTCTTAATTATGTCTGCAGGTAACTTTTCACTTCTTAATTATGTCATCTACAGACGTTTGTTAAACCAACTCTCTCTCTCTCTGAGCCTTGGGCACTTCTGTTCACAAGCAGGTGCCTCACACCATGGAAATGCTGCCCCAACAGTTCCAAATAGCGAAGAAACTTATGATGTCACCAAGAGCTCAGAGCACACATTTTCCATATCTTTTGACCCTTGGACAGAGTCTCTAAAGCTTGAAGATGAGATTGACCATGTCCTGCTGGAACTGAAAAAGTCACAGGAATCAGAATATAAAATCGCAGAGGAAAGGCTTTATGCACAGAAGAATTATCTTCTTAGCCTATATCAGCAACTCGAGAATGAAAAGTCTGAACTGTCATGTCGCGAATCATCAGCTGACACAGATAGCTTTCTGGGCTGTGTCTCAAATCGAGTACAGCAGATAGGACGGGAACTTGAGAAACTTAAGGATATGGGAAAAGTAGCCAATGGTTTTGGAAAGACCTCGAAAAGAATCCTTGAGGACCACTTTGGTTTAGAAACTGAGAACTGAACCTTTACTGCCTTACAGTTTAATTTGACAACTGTTCATCGGAGTTTGGTCTTGGACTGTGTTCATCCTTCAAACCCTTTTCTTCATAGCGACTTTGCATTGAATTAAAATGAAAGATAGAAGAGAAAGGGGTGGAATCAAAAAATGGGCAGTGGATGTCAAGTGCAAGTCCAAGTTATTTGGCCGATCAAAGGGCAAATTTGAGTACCTATGGTTGGAGACGAATAATCTAGGACTTGTCTGAGTCTCTGAGGAGTCGGATGATGCAGCATTTCTGACAGAATCTGCCTGCTTGCCGATGAAAAATCTGGACACGCCACATCAAAGGGATGAAAATTTAGTTGTTGAAAGAAGTAGCTACCTTGATGTTAAATCAAACATCTGTGGATCGGTGGATAAACCTTGGGAAGATATGTCCAAGGGATTGTGAAAGATTTACTGGGGTGTACATTGAAGGGTCACTTTGTTAGCCTCGTGATTTTTGTGTTCGTAATTTGCATATATTGGAGCTGGTAACCGTTTTACTCAAGTCACAGCTTATAGTGTAGGTTGAAGTGACTGTATACAGGTTGGGATTTTACTTCAATCCTACGATGTATTTGAGGAACGGCTGCCTGTTCTTCGCAGCAATTCACCCATATTGCACCGATGATGGAGGAAGAAAGAACTTTACACGTTTGTGCAGTTGGCATTTGTTTGTGACTCTGGTTTGAGAAGACAAAATTGGGCAATTGTGGCATAGGCTTAAAATGGGTAGGATTCCCTTTAATCAGATCTCATTTCCAACTCCAATGAAGGGTTAACTGAAAATATTTTGTATAACCTTTTGAATTAGAGTGTAGACGAATCGGGAGCGCCAAAGCATAAAATTCGTACCCGCCTTCACTGGGCGAGATGGACGCCCTAATTCAAAGATTTCTATACTCTATTTTATTTGTCTTGAAGGTGCCGGAATCTGTCGAAATAAATTTAAAAAAAGAAAAAGAAAAAGAAAAGAGAAATGTAATGCATCAGTCATTATTCACTTCAGACCTGTAACTTTTTTATAAGGTGTGAGAATGTTTTGAATAGTGGTTAATGAGAAGAATTTTTCAATTAATGAAGACGACCACTATCTTGATATAAGGACATGTGAAGTATTTACTTGGTAGCATCCATGTTCAGGAACAGAGTTCATCAGGGGCATAATAGATTGTTTGAACCATGCCAATGCGAGCATTACATAAACTAGCTGAGTTGTGACTGAATTCGTGAGAATTGAAAACAAAAGAAAAGAGAACAAACGGGCAGAAGTTTTGAAGTGGGAAAATTGCTGAATACAGCCTAGTGTCTAAATATCAAGTTTCCAAAAGGTAATGATGAGCAGGAGAGGACGATCTGTCATGTTGTAATGTAACGTACTTAAGTGTCCATGAATCTGAACCCTCCCAGAGAAAAGGCTTGCACTTTCAGAGAAAATTTCAGGACCAGAATTTATTATGTTTGGATGTTGAGATAAAGATAAAAATTTTTGAAAATTTTATGAATAGTATTAAGATGAAAGTTTAAAATATTATTTTTTAATATTATGATTGTTTTGGGATTTGAAAAAGTTAAATTAAAATTTGAAAAAGTTGAATTGTTTATTATATTTTATATGAGGATTTGAAAAAGATGTAATGATGAGATGAGATGAGATAGAGATGAGAAATCTTATCCCTCCCCCCAAACATAATCACATCATCTCATATTACTTCACTCCCTATGCTTGAACAAGAATCTGACTATAATGAAACTTTTCATGCCTAACTACTACGTATCAGATAAACCAGTTAATCTACAATCTCATTCCCAGCATAAATCTCTGCTGAAGAGCGTAAAGAATTTGGTTGCACCATCATCAATAGAACTTATTTCATCTACAAACAAAAAGTAATTTCATCACAAAGAAAAACAGAGAAAAATGTTTATTGCTTTTGGAATAGTCAGAGAAAATGGTTCCTCACTCAAGCTGGTGAAAGCAAGGTTTGGGAGAAACATGATAATTTGATCATAATATCGATGACGACTAAGAGGGTGCGCTGGACCTGCAGGGAGAAGTCCCCAGATATGAAGAGCACGAAAAAAAAAAGAGACATCAAAGTGTCTATCAAGGGGTCAACTTGGAATTAAAAAGAGAGCAAAAGTAGAGCCTAACTCCTTCAAGGAAATGGAAAGACCCAAAAGTAAAAGCAAATGAAATGTTCAGTCTAGAGATTAGATGACCCTCTCCTAAGGGGATGGAAATCATAAATTCATTATCATGGGGGCATGCTTCACTTATCTCTATTTTTTTCGAGATTTTAATTTGAAAAAAAAAAAAAGAGTATCGTGGAGTAACAAAGGAACCATTATCGGCATAAAACATGGAATAATGGTTTTGCTTTACCATGAATCCTGATTAATGGAGCTAGTATTCTCACAGGTGGAATACCAGAAGACCAGACATATTAAACAGCATAAATCTCCAGGAATAGGTCAAACGTTTGAGCCAGTATAAAAATCACTGGCCTAGGTGTTCCGACTAGACGGAAGTGTTCCAAATCCAAACTATCTCCAAGAAAATTTAGGAATGGAAAAAAAAAAAAAGAAAGAATTCTTTCAAAACATAAGATCCTCCTCTTCTTTGGGAATCCACGAGTACAAATATGTTTCTCAACCTCAGAAACCCAAACAACACAAGACATGACAGAATTTCGTTCTCTGCTCCATTCTTATGCTAAGCAATAGCATAAAGGGCAAGAAAACACTAAAAAGAAGAAGAGACAGTGGAAAACCTTGAGGTGTTGTTTGTCCAAAAGCAAACGCACAAAGGAACTTCTGTGCCCCTTTAACAGACCTCTCTCTATACAAATCCTACAATATATCAAGAACAACCCGATCTCCAAAAATCTTTAGTGAAAAAAGCATGCCAAAGCAACATTAATACACTAAAAAGGAGGATTCGATGATCATCTCCATTGGGATCATACTTATAAGATAAAGAGAAATCAACACTTCTTGATGCAAAATGAACATAACAAAACCAGTCCCATCCCATACTAACTTGCAAACTAATAAATACCAAATTAAAAAAGCGCCAATAATTAAATAAAAAGTTCAAATCTTCATTACTGTACAAGCACAAGCCTACCTCCGATACCTCCTCTAAAGCCCCCACCATTCCCATCTCTCCAAAACTCCTCATCTCCACCACCACCACCACCACCAACACCCTTTTCCCCAGCACTCTCCACTCCCACCTCACCCTTGGGCACCGTCACAATAAGCTCTCCGTCGACAAAAACCGCGCTAGCCAAGTCGGGCCTGGTAGACTCGGGTAGCCGAAACCTCCACATATCGAGCTCAAGCTCGTCCAGGGACAATTCGAGTGACCCACTTTCCCTCACCACAATCTTGGTCACCCCGGGATAGATTTCGACGGTGTGGGCCCTCACGTCGCGGATGTCGTTGCTCGTCTCGGCGATGAATCGGAAGCAATCGGGTTTCTCTTCGATTGAGACATCAGCGTCGGACCGAAATGGGAGCTCGAGGACCCGGCTGAAGATGTGGGGCAAGCGCCTGAGCTTCTTGGAGGAGAGACCCAAAAGCGCCTGAGCCTCAGCAAAAGTATTTCTCGCATTCATTTCGTATTGAATGGTGATGTTGCGCTTCCTGGGCATCGGGTGGACCTTCATGTTTCTTCGGTCCTGGTGCTTCTTAAAAAATTTGTTGATGGTGGTAGTGGGAGAGAGAGCAACAAAGATTAATGCTACCTTTAGTTAAAAAGAAAAGATGCCTTCGTAAAAAAGGAAACCCAGTTTTGGATAGGAATCAAAGATTTGATCAGATTGTGAGGTTGAAGGTCAGGAAGAATCATAAAGCAATGGTGCGAACAAATTGGGTTATGAGGTGGTTGTTTTGTCTCCAATTTTTTAGCTTTTCTACTTTCTTTTCTGTCTTTTGGTGGAGAACCTAAAGGGGTCTATGGAAATCGAAGTCAGAACCTAAAGGGGTCTATGAAAACCTAAGACACAACTTATTCCCTGAGTCTTAAGAAAAGGTCAGGGAAATCCCGAGGCAAGGGAAAAGATGGTTGTTTTCCGGGCGGAAGAAATAAAAAAGGTTGTCGCTCGCAATGAAATGAAATTTCCTTTATCTGGGGTTGTGCAGAGTTGTATGGGCAATCAGGATCGGCTTCAGAGATAAAGACGATGAGGGAACAAGCATAATCGCCCTCAACTTACCGGGAAATTACAAGTCCTGTTTCTTTTTTCTTTTTTTTTTTTTTTTGGGTTATTCCAGAAAATTTAAAGATAGGTGTCGTGTGGGGAGGTACAGATGAGATGGGTGCGGAAGCAGCTATAAGCACTTTCGAAGAAGGATGGCATATAATTGCCATAGACCGCGTGATTCTCTTACTTTTTATTTTTATGCATACTCATTCAATTAAATTGAAAACTTTTATTCTGATCAGCCAAATCAACGTGAACTTAATAGATTAAGCTCCGTTTGGGTATAGAAATGATTTCATCTCATTTTATCATTATAATTTTTTAAAATTTCTACACAAAAATATAATAAATAATTTAACTTTTTCAAATCTTAAAAAAATAATAATATTAAAAAATAATATTTTAATAATATTCTATTCAACTTTCAACTTTCATATAAACCATCTCATCTCATCTCACTATCCAAACGGAGCTTAAAACTCATGAATCATTTTAGTTCTTAACTCATATTTGACTCAAATTCAAATTTATACAACTTATAATATTTAGAGTTAAAACAATTTGTATTGCAACCTATAAATCTAATATGAATTCGATATGAATTTAAAAAATTATGGTTAAGAGTTAAACTCATTTAATTAAATAATTCGGATTATAGTTGACTCATACATTTCATGAAACCTAGCATAAGAACGCAAATTCTCAACCTTGGTCGGGCTATCTTGATAGTTATTATGTTATGTTATTTCCAATTAATTAAGAACTATTTGATGGGCAAGTTATAGCCGAAGCAAGAATAAAGACAAGATGGTATATTAGGATAAATAATTATGATGAAAACTTTTATGCACACACTAAATTAAAATTCAATTCTGCTACATACCACCGGAGTTTAACCCCGTCGTGGCCTCGCGGCTGACATGGCAAACTGCCACATCAGCTGATAATATTAGAGAGAGAGAGAGAGAGAGAGAGAGAGAGAGAACCCAGATTGTCAAACGCGGGAGGGAGGGTTTTCATTTTGAAACCAAGCAGAGCCCATTCCTTTAAGGAGAGCTGCGGCATTTCTAGGTGTAAAATCAGAAAATTCCAATTTGGTTTCCCTGGACGTTGTCAATAAGCTTTGGAAAAGCTTAATTATGAGCCCTTATTTTCACTGCATTATTACAAAGTTTTAGAATTTGACAGCATGTTCATAAAAAAAAATCTTTCAAGAATGAAATATAAGTTGCCAATAATGCGAACCAATCCAGCCAAATACAACACATGAACAAGTCTAAAGTAGTTCACTTCTCCAAAACAAAGAACGGTCTTCAACCTTTTCCCCATCTTCATGAACAAAATATACATAAACAAAAATTTTTCAACAATACAACAACAAATACTTGAACTTCTCGGCATCTAACAGCAAAGATGTCCCCATTTTATCATCAAGCTTGTTGCAAATTTGACACTTTAGCCAGCTGCAAAATAAGACTAAAATACTCACCAGCTCATGAATTATTTACAGAAGTAGCAGCCATAACGGATTCGCTCGGGTGAAGATGATGGGTTCGTGTGGGTTCACTCGGGTAGGTTCGCGGCCTCAAGGGTGAAGATGACGGGTTCGCTCGGGTGAAGACGACGGCCTCAAGGGTGAAGACGACGGGTTCGTGTGGGTTCGCTCGGGTGGGTTTGCGGCCTCAAGGGTGAAGAGAGAACGGGAGAAGATAGAACGTGTTGGGGTTAGGTATCGTGCGGGAGAGAGGGATGACAAACGACGGAATGAGAGAAAACAGATGGAAAAAGAGAGTTTTCCCTTTTGATGAGCGAACGGTGTCGTTTACTATTTATGCCACATCGGCGTCGAGGATGCAATGGAGATATAACGCCGATTGCGTTTAGAATTTCTCATTAAAATTATATATGTATGATCAAAGTAACACCAATCTCAACTAATAATATAATAAAACGTCAAGAATTAGCTATATATCTACTAAAAAAAAAAAAGCCTACAGATCTAAATTTTGTTGGAGGAGGCTCCTCCTCCTCCTTCTCCCTGATTTTCTTCCCTCATTTCTTCTTTTTTCTTCCCTTTCTTCATCTTGTTCCGTCATTTCTTAGTTTATTTTTCTTTATTCAATGCCAAAAAATTCAAATCTACAGTTTTCCTGTAACTCTCGAGAGACATGCATAACACAAGAAGGCTCCCAGGCTACAAATTATTTGGAAGATAGTGATGGTTTTACATAAATCACTGCACGTGGTCCTCACGCGCCATCCCTTTTGACCGCTCTTCTCACCACAAGCGTCGGATCACTGAAATTGCCACCACTAGATCTTTTAGATCTAACTTTGGTGGTTGAAAAGAGATAAGCTTGTTGACTTCACGCGCCGCCAAAATTTACCAGAATTGGTCCAAACTGTAATTCATCATTTTTCGTTCTTATTTTCCTTATTGTATAGTAAAAATAAAAAGGAATTCGTTTTTTAATTGGACGGTTTGTCCATAGAGGTTAAGTTTTTGTTTAGATAGAGTGTTATCTCTTGGATGTTTGTCTGTAGAGAGTATCAACAATAGTAAAGTCTAAACCAATCCAATAGTATATTGGTTAAGCTCCAAATAGTTGATATGAGAATATCTCTGTATGTATCCGGTCATGAATGTAAGTTTTTCTTGATAAATGAATAAATAATGACATTTCTCTTCAAAAGAAAAAAAGAAGAAGAAAGAATTAGCTATATATCTATATATATATTGTATGGTACCGAAGAATGAAGGTGGTGGATGTTCGAAGGAAAATTGAAACTGTAAAACTACTGCTTAAAAATGCAATAAACTAGCCAATTAAGGAAATTAATTACATGATCATGTGATTGAAAAAAAATGCCTGCAATTGGCGATCTGATAATATTAATTATATAGAATATAAGGAAAATGCTAGGTGGACAGATGGTCTATCGAACATTTGCACCGATAGGTTCTTTTTTATTTTTTATTTTTTTTAAATGCTAAAAAATGTATTGAATTATTATTTTTTTCTTTCTTAAATATTACAAAATATTTCTTAATGTTTTGAAAAAGAAAACAAAAAATAAAACCATCCGTCAGCTATCGGTGGACGATCGTCTCTCTTGCATGATCCATAATATAAAGTTATTTTCCTTAAAATAAAAGATAAAAAAATTAGGAATTAATGCAATATTATTAATAGATTGAAACGACCTGATCTCTAAATTTCATGTATATATTCAGATTTCTGATAGATACTATATATTGATCAGTGTTTATAAATTAAATTCGTCTCCTTTGAACCGACGGAAAATGAAAATTCTGCCTTAAAATACGCGGCAATTTTCAAGAAAGCTAAAACGCGCAAGAGGAAGGTTGCATGTAAGCTTCACCATGGCTGAGGAAGACGAGATGATCAGACAAATTAACTTGGATGGAAAGAGCGTATAAACTATATATAAAGCATATTTTTCATGCTTTCCAGTTTTAAATCGGCCATGCAATATCATCATCAATTTATTTATTGATTTTTTAATGTGGTCAGTGCACGCCTGTTGAATGGTTTTTATATGTCACAGATCACACGGTTTGTGTGAAAGAAATTACTACTTGATCAAGAGGATAAAGAAATTAAAAAACAAAAAAAGGAAAATTGAGCATTAAAGAATATAAAATAAATAATAAAAATGATCTCTTCTCGTTAAAATCAGGGTTTTAATATTAAAGAAAATAATTGTTTATTCAAAAAATTTAAACTTATGAAAAGATCTAGATTATTTATTTATTTATTTATATCATTATTAACACTCACAATTTAATTAAATATTTTATGTAGGGTGGCTCTACCGCCACCGCTGAGAGCTTCCGTTAGTGTATTTTATACAATTTTTTTTTTACATACATTTTTTAACACTGTTAAATATTTTTTAAAAATTAAACAAATTCACAATATTATTAAAATAATAATTCCTTAATTACAAAATTAAAAAAAAAAATCACAGCGAGAAGACTAGTATTTTCCTTTTATATATTAGCCCACTTATGGATCTGACCTATACGATAGTGAATATTAAAGAAAAGTATAAATGACTAAATCTAACAAGAATTAATCTTTGCATCATCCTACACACCACACACCATAACTTTTTTTATTTTTTTTTATTTGTTTCTCTTATTAAATGTGTATTATATGGATGAATAATAAAAAAATATAAATGTTTCAAGAAGAGTAAAATTAAAAAAAAAATTAAAAAAAAATTAAAAACACATTAGTGTGTGGTGTGTAGGATGATGCATAGCAATACTCATCTAACAATATAGTTATCATTATGAGAATGTTTAGATACTCTGATTATATACATCTATTTTATTTTAACATTATATTTTATAATATTTAAATAATTATTAAGCTGCATCAGCATGCACGGATGGAGGAGGAGGTTAAAGTTTCTGACAGAAGAATAAGTACTATAATAGTCGTAGAATCAGCATTCCTGAACTTCCGTGGTGATCATAATCAAGGATGTACGTAGTTCATGATCATGTGTAGGGTTATTTTCAAAGACGCACCCATTGGTACCTTTACAGGCAAAAGACAATTTTCTGATTTACCTACGTTTAGCTCCAAGTGAATTAAGAAAGAAAATGGCAAAGGAAGAATCAAGAGAATAAATGAAAGATGCTTTCTTCTAATAAAGTCATATATATGAAGCTGATGTATGGAAGGGAACCCAAAAAAAAAAGAAAAGAGACGAAAGGGTAACAGTGCGACAAGAGCTAACACATTCACAGCAGCATTCAGAACGCGACGACAGGCAATGAAGTTGCCATGATCCTTCCTCGAAAAGGATGAAAAGTCGTGCTTTTTCAGAGCCATTCAAAATAAAAATAAAAAATAAAAATCAAATCAAAGCGTGTGGTTTTTGTTTTGGTTTGTCTTTTTCTCATTGTTGATCTGCAACGTATCACACGTAGGCAAGGATGCTGAGTCAATCAAGAAGGGCCCCTTTAACTGTACATATTATTGGCAAATAAATATCACACCCCAAAGTAGATTTATCAGAGAAAATCATTCATCCTAAACCAAATTTATCCTCAAGGACCGCTAGGAATTATTATTTTTCTTCTTCTTTGAAAATGTAGCAGTTTTTCTGGCCATGTGTAATTATCTCTTTGGAATTTAAATGTTAGCAAAGTCGCCATTCTTTCTTGGCACAAGAACCTAAATACGACCAACCAAACTAAATATTATTATAATATTTCAGATAAGTTGGTGTCATAAAATTCTGGATTTAAAGCTTAAACCCAATCAGAGTTGAAAGGCAAGACGGTGGCAGATGGTAAAAACTACTTACCACGAAAACCCATCCTATATTGTATATATAAAAAAAAAACTCATCCTATATATTCTTTTACCCCGCAGCGGCAGAGTCTCGTTAAATAAAATCAAACTATCTCATTTTATCTTATATAATTATTATAAATTTTTAAAATTCTTATACAAAATATAATAAACAATTCAATTTTTTCAAATCTTAAAATAAAAATAATATTAAAAATTATATTATAACAATATTTTATTTAACTTTCAATAAAACATCTCTTCTCATCTAAACTACGTAATTTGCCTAATTACCTAATCAATACTGGAGCATTTAAATGTTGGTACATTATTGTTCAATCCAACTATCATATTAGGCTATTATTATTATTATTATTATAATTATTATCATTTTTTTTTTAAATTTTCTTGAGGGGCTCATATTGAACTTCCATTAAATCGGCAGTAGGCTCAAGTGTTCGGTGCTTGAAGCGGCCTTTCATCCCGCAGTCTTGATTTTGGCAGACTTTTATTAGCTTGAAATCTACAATTTCAGATGATACAAGTAACCAATGGCCTTTTTATCTATAAAAACTAAAAAGCGTGGGACGTTACTGGGGGAAATAGTTATCAGACGAAATGGCCATAAATCCCCGAACTTCAATACATTCCTAAATAATTCACATTGCCAAACTTCAAACTCTCAAATAGACCTTCTCATAATCATAATTAATAGTTTCTTTTTATCTTTCTTCCCTTCGTTATGCCAGATGTTGAGAATTTAGGGGGACATCCTGATGGCGCATTCGTCGCCTCCGGTGAGATCTCTTATGGCCACGATTATGTGTCCCGGGGGGTATGCTTGAGGTATTAGGGAGCCGAATCTCCTCCCTTGGAGCCAGATTACCGAAAACGCAATCAAAAGGATTCTCCATCAGATCAATTCCAGGGTTCCCCTATAACAAAAAATTAAAAAAGACAGATAAAAAAGAAAGTTATCTTAAAGAAATAAAAAGGAGTTCTAAATGCCATGAAGAAAAACAAGTGTGAATTCCATTTCCATCAGAAGTTAAAATGTCCCCTCATAGCTAAGCCAAAGGTGAAGTTATCATAATAAGGGCAATTGAGACCGGTGGATCTACCTTGAAAAGGGGAAAAACATATGGAGAGACACAGAAAAGGAATCAATTATAGCCAGGATGGCAATGATCGCCCGCAGAGAAAGCAGAAGACAGGATGGTTTCTCCAACGCATAAGGATAAATAGTACATTATTGACTACTGAAAAGAAAGATTTGTTCTTCTCTATAAGGACTACTGAAAAGAAGGATGATAGAAGTTAGGATGGTTTCCTTCTATAAGTGGTAATGACAAATGGTGAATCATTTAGTACTGATTAGCACGTGCATTTCTTTTTTTTTTTTTTTTTCAAATGGGACAACTTTCATTCCAGCTCATGAAAACTTAAATGCCACTGTTTGCACAATTTTTGGGAATGTTCATGCCTTTAGTATAGAGTCTAGACCGCCCATATAGATCTTTGCAGCTTTATGAACAGTTAAAACGTATCTTTAGCAGAACCGGAGACATTCAATGATGTAAATGCAATATAACTTCTTCTATATGTACAGTGTATTCAGGAAATAGCTGAAGAAAATCAATTCTTACATAAAGTTTTTTACCCAAATTTGAACAGGTAATAAAATTCACATTTAAAGGACATAAGCAGGCACCAGAAGTTCAATTGCACCATAGCTAAAACCATTTTTTGGCACTTCAATCGTTGGTTTCAAACAGAATCTCCATATAATATGTTGTCCATTTTCTGAAGATAAAAAAAGTGTACTTACAGGAACTTCTTTGGACTCAGAATTAGTTCTTTTGCCGTCAGAGTCATTACGGGGGTCACTGTGCATTTTGTTGTAGGAGTTCGTGTGGTTTTTGTGGGAGTCACCATGGTAGTTGCTGTTGGAGTCACTTTTGGAGTAGCTGGGAGAGTCACTCTCCTGTGCACTTTGACCGCGAATAACATCATTAAAGAGAGTTCGATACCGCCACAGTAGTTTTGGCTGATCTGGGTTTGTATCATCATAAACTTCTTCAGGAAAGAAATGCTTAGAGATAAGCTGCATTCTCCAAGGATCATGCCGGTACTTTGTTAATATTCTGTTATTTGAAATATATTTCGTAAGTAAAATAACAATGCAAGTCTAGGTTCATAAACATCATCATGCGAAAGTAAACAGGCAAGGCAAAGAATGAAGTAGACGCAGAACTGGTTGCAACAAAAATAGATACAGGTTTGCTTGCATAGTATAAATACAATAAAGGATGATTTTTTTTTATAGGTAATAAGAGATTTTATTCCAAGTAAAAAGGCATAGCCCAAGTACACAGGAAGTATACATGAGAATATACCTAAATACAAACTAGAGCAAATTAAAAGAGAACACTACAAATATTCATGTCCTTCACTAGATTGCACGCCCAAAAATTTAAAGTGCTAAAGAAAAAATCCCTAAATTCTCTCATTGTGCGTTCACAATCTTTGAAGCACCTCCCATTTCTTTCCAACCATAAACACCAAAACAAACACAAAGGAATCATCCTCCATACAGCTTTATTGCCTCCACATCCCACAACACCATGCCAACTAGCCAAGAAGTCCACCACTTGTAATGGCATCACCCAAGCAATGCCTATAACTCATTCCATAAAGCAGACACCAATTCGCAATGAAGAAACAGGTGGTTAACTGATTCGCCATCTTTTTTACACATGTAACACCAATCCATTACATATAAACCCCTTTTCTCAAATTTTCGGTAGTTAAAACTTTCTCCAACGACACCAACCAACAAAAAAATGCAACTTTACTGGGCACTCTAGCTTTCCAAATACATTTCCAGGGGTATGTTTTAAGATTCTGTCCATTTAACACCTTGTGGTAGGATTTCGCCGAGAATCTGGAATTAAAATCATGAACCCACAGCATCCTATCCTCCCTGCTCAGATCGATCTTCAAATCATAAAGTTTTACAAAGAAATCAGCAGCTTCAATTACTTCCCAGTCCTGTAAATCAGCAGCTTCAATAAAGGATGATGCACCGTACATCAGTTCAATTTGGGGGAAAGTTGGGCAGACTATTTTCAGTATTAATAGTCTATGCACATTTAAGGAAATGGATGATGCTCTAATGTGATGTAAACTGCAATGATCATATAAATATGGTTTTCTAATCACAGAACATTATAACATGACATACTATTATAAAGATGAGACTCGAGAAGAGCCAGGGGGAATACCATTTTTTTTTTATGACAGAGGGAACCACCCCATGGCAGAGCCCTTAGGACTCACCTATGGAACCTAAACCCCTGGGGAGACTAGCATAGCAACCCACCGCCATGGCCTCCCACTTACATCGCAGTTTTAATCCCAAGGGGAATCAAACCTGTTGCATGGGGCTCATGCACACAAGTTCGCCCTTACCACTTGGGCTACCCACGGGTGGGTGGGAAGACCATTTTAAAGAAGAGAGTTCTTATATGCTTCCTTAAATCGTACTATCGTGCATCTGTTAAAACAATTCTAACAAATAAAGATCATTTTTTCTTGTATACTTCCTGTATCCTAGGGTAGTGCCCCTGGCTATTAATAGAACTGGTTTTACATATAAAAAATAATAACAAAGATCCACCATGCAAAATTTCAAATCTAAGGATGTCAATACTGGTAAAAACTCTCATGTATACCATCTTAGAACATTGATATCTCAAACTGTGGCAGAGAAAGCTCAGATAATCTGGATAATCCAGATGAAGTTAACTGGTCAAATCATAATTGAATCATGTGGACATTCACCAAACCACCTCAGTAACTGCTTGCGTGCCCGTCCACTACCAAAGTTACAGGCTAGATATCTCCCCAGTTTTTTTTATTATTATTATTAGTAAGTAAGAACTTTATCATCAAGAAAAGTAGGCATAACCAACACATGACATATACAAGAGCAATGCCTATACATGATTGTCTAAAGATACAAGGAAATCATGAATGTTCATGCCATTAAAATCTATTACAATTGAACTATAAAAAACATTCTAAGCTAGTCCATTGTCAATTCACGATCCTCAAAACTCCCCCATTCCTCTCCATCCATATGCACTACCACAAACAAATTGGGACCATCATTCACATAGCTGATATTTGAGAGTTACCAGGGATACCTCTCCAACTTGCCAATAAATGAACCACCCTTGATGGCATCACCCAATGTAGCACCTCTCTAGCAAAGATATCATTCCATAAGCTCATGGCAACTTCACAATGCAATAATAAGTAGTCCACAGACTCCCAACTTTTCTTGCACATGTAGCACAAATCCAGCACAATGATTTGGCATTTCTTTAGATTATCTAAGGTGAGGATCTTCCCTAATGAAGCTGTCCATACAAAGAAAGAAGCTTTTAGGAGGCCTTAGTCTTCCATATGTTCTTCCATGGGAATGGATTTGTATTTTGTGTCGTAAGGGACTTGTAGAACGAATGAACAGTGAATCTCCCCTCAGTTAACTGGACTATTTGGAAGCATGTGCAATTTATTTTTATAGGTTCAGATTTGAACCTAGGACCAATACCATCCCACCCCCAAGTGTTTACCAACTCAGCTAAGTCTCACTAAGCAATTTGAAAACACTGGCTCTCCAAGTTTCCTACCAGCTCAGCTCAGCCCATGAAAGCCCATTTGTTTAAATCAAACAATTGGTTACACTTGATAATAATCTCAAAATGTCGATAAACTTCAGAACTTTCCCAATAGCAAATGGCATTAGGATACCTACATATTTGCCAACTCAAACTGCATTCGATCTCCAGTGTGTGCAAGAACACGATCAACACATGAATCAAGGTGCCGACCAAACCTCCACAACCCAAATAAAGCTGCAGCTCCTGGAAAAAAAAAAAGGAAAGATCTAACGAACAAAGGAAAGGGGGGAGGACATGTAGATTTCCGTAATATTAGTTTTTTTTTTTTTTTATAGGTAACCCAAAGGGGAAATTGGGTCAGAGAATGTTTCATCATCCTATTCAAACGTAATATGAGCATAACCGATGCTGATAACTTGTAAGAGCCAGAGGTTGATCCTACCTCCTGAAAGGCTGATTTGAGAAAACAAATTCAGTCTCCCTGTTGCTGCCAGAAGGGGACAGATCACAGATGTTACTGAGCAATATTAGAAAAAGAGCAAGAAAAGCATTAACAACAACATCAATATGCTGAACATATAAAATTTTTAACCACACTTAAGCACAGAAATTAATTTCTCACATCTATCATGAAAGTTAAAAGCAAAATTGTAGTCTCCGTGATCTACATTATTCAAAAAACCCATTCAGGTAAAAGGGACTAACATAAATTTTATGCTTCAAGAATCTGCTCCAACGATGCGCGGGGTTAATAACTTAATATACCAACAAAAGTTTCAAGCATGGCTTTTCCCATGGACATAGCATTACATAAAACAACAACGACAATCCACAACTAAACATTACAGAACTTTAAGTGGAGAAACAAATGGTTCTACGAATAATTTGAAGTGAGAATCCGTGAATATAAACAGCCATAGGGTTTCCCTAACGATTTGCCGCACAAGGTTTTATACATTAACGATAAAATACAAGTCAAGTAAACATTATCTCAAGCAGACGGAAAATATAACACGTGCAGCACCGGCGATTATAAACCACATACCTGAAAACGTAAGGCAGCCGGCAGCAAGAGCGTTAAACCTAAAAAACCGAGAGGCATCGGACTTGCACGCTCGGAAAAAGTCTTCCTCTTCAGGCCTTATTTTCTCCTGATGAAACACACATTTTAGCCTATAATGCGATTTACGAAATTGACAAAATCTATAGAACTTAATCTGATCGATATTTCATATATGCTTGCACTACTCCAGGCAAGCTTTGTGATTAGCAGTTCCGAAACACTTTTTTCTTGCTCTGGTAGCAAACGGAAACAAGAAAAACACTTTCAATAAGCAAAACGAAAGCAATCCCAAAAAGGTAGAAGAATCAAGTAGCCACTGCTACAAGAGGGGAAAACTGAAGGGAGAAAACGTAATTGCTAGGGTTTGGTTGGGAGACCTAGATGTGGGGTGAAGTAGAAGAACCTTTTTGGACCTGAGAGCTTTTTCGAGATCGTACAAGATTTCGCCCATTTTTAATGTTTCAGTCTTCAGTCTTTATCTACAGCTGCTTTCAAAGGAAAAATAACTTTCTCCAGCTCCAGAAGAGGAAAATGGAAGATGCTAGTTCAGTAGTTTGAGTACTAGTGGTCCGTTTAAGAAAAGCGTTTGTAAGTGATGGGCCACGGCCCATCTTCAATAAAGTGGATCAATAGATTCAAAGTAATGGACTATGCAGCCCGAACTTAGTTCAAAGGCATTAACTTTTAAACAAATGTATCTTATGATAGATTGAAAAATCGTACTTCAAAATTATCAGTTCTTCCTTGGGCAGATCTATCCTATAAAAGGAGTTTATTGGAGACCAATAATAAGATGACACTTCAGCATTGCACAAAGATAAAGCCTAAACCTGGTTGCACTATAACAAG
>QEOT01007137.1:0-12950 GCA_003123785.1 Pterocarya stenoptera | reverse complement strand
CACTGTTCTTAATAGAATGCTTACAATGTCAATGGCAACTGTAGTTCAGAAATGAGTACCATCGGAGAGTTCTCTCTTTAAATTCTATCCAAAAACTCTGAAAAGCCTCTCCAAAAGTCACCCACCAGAGAAGAAGGTTCCCTCTCTCCTCATTTCTCCTTGCCTTTCTTCCCCCAACGGGCAATGTCTATATCCGCTAAATACAAACTAACTCACGATCCGTTTCCTTCTGGTTTCTAAAAATCGAACTGTCTCTCCCGCCTGTGAAATGGAGGAAAAGACTCGTCCATTGCCCTTGCAGATAAACAGATCCTGATGTATAGTCAGCTCGCTGAGCATCTCTACCCAAGCCTTGAGACGACCTATAACATGTATAAATACATATATACTAAGAAAGTGCGTAAAAAACTACATATAAACAAACATTCATACGTATGGATGCAGGAGCTTCACGACAGCTCTTAGTCAAATTGTAATGGATCTTTGTTTCATTTTATTAAGTCCCGGTGTAGCTTTTTTAATACGGATGGAAAAACAAAGAACAATTTTCACTAGAAATTAGTGTCAAAAATTTTATTTTAAAGAGTTTATAAATTTTAAATATCAAAACTTTCTGCTTGATTGTTCTCACGAGGGTTTTGTTTTGTTTTTTTTAACTCTAATAGAAGGTTTGAGATCTAGTAGTAGATGGCAGATAACCAAAAGCGTTCCACTTTGCCTGCTTTGTTGATCTTGTATGGAAAAGTAGTTAAAATCTCATATTCACCTTTCGATATTCCTCTGTTTTCTACTTTCTAAAATGGTAGAACTCATCTTTTTCATTCCTCTCAGTGGGCTAAAGACTTCTTTGATCTAAAGCGTTTTATTGCACATCTTTGACGCTTAGGCTGACACAAGACAAATCCATGGTTCCTCTCTACACAAAACCGGAATTATATGGAAAAATATCTTTGAAACACTTTGGTAGTGCCCCTTTATTTAGATTGGAATCCATGAACTAGTAAAACAAGACATGAAGGGGCACTTCTAAGCTTTCCCAGTCAAAGTCCCATAAAACTCTCCCCAAAAACAATCTTTAGTAATTGTTTAACTTCAAAGATGCACAGGATTTTAAAACAATAACAAAATCAAAAAGGTTAAAAAAAAATACCAAAAACAAAACTGGGGGTGAATCTCCAGTCACCACCCCCATTCTGGGAGACTCACAATTACCATAGCAACGAGTCCTGTCAAATGCAAGCTGTTCAGATAAATGGAGTTCAGATGAAGCCAGTGACTGCAACAGGGAGCTGAGGCAGAGAGTTTTATTATAAGATCACAACCAGGAAATCCATTAAAGAGAATCTGGCCTCAGACTAAGCTTTTCTTAAGGCTTCATTACTTTTCAGCAGCTGCTTCAGTGGGGGTTCGGGTAGTCATTTGGTCAACTGCATGCACTGTGCTCTGAAGCTCCTCCGAAATGGCTTTGTACACCATCCTCTGTCTGTTAACAGCTGATTGTCCCTCAAAGGCTGAAGAGACAACATCAATGCTGCAAGCACATGGAAAATTAAATCAATCTCGTAACTAAATTGAAAATGTCACCTTTCAAGCCACCCATATAATAATTAAAGTGGCCTAAATTCACATGACTTCAGACATAATAGGGGCAACTACAGGAACCTCTTTTACTTGCTCAAAGAAAATGAAATATTAGCATCGCAACATTAGTTTGTGAATGCGTGACGAAAAAAATAATAATGCTTCACCATAAAAAATAGATAAGTAAAGAAACAAATAAACATTAACATTTTTTTTNTTCAAATCTGTCATATTGAAAACTAGTGCATTAATGGACATTACAAAGTAAACAGAGAAATGCCGAGTGTTGATCATTATCAAGAGTTTACATTCACTGGAAACACTAGGTTTCTATCCGAAATAAGAACACATGTTCTGGAATGGAAAGCCTCCCTGAGGTCTGTCATGTTGTAGTGCTCTTAAAGCATTTTTTGGGTACATTAAGAAAGCTCTGAGAGCATTTATAATATACATCCTCAAGATTTATTTTCAAAAGCACAAAGGCCTTGTGGAAATTCTATCATTCTTTTTGTTCGGGCGCGCGTGCGCGCTGGGGGGGGGGGACTTGTTGATGCTGTGATGGCCCATACAACAATTTATTCAAACTCTTCTATAGGAGAGAAGCATTATTATACTATACAGAGAACTCTGGGACACTAATAAGAGCAAGGTATCACAAGAAAACCTTGAAAGTTCGATGTCATTATTAAAAGCTGATTACTGGGATAATACTGTGATATACACACAGACAACAATAAATATAGGGAACTGCCATCAATCATACTGCCCAGAAATTCCCATCCATTTATTTAAGTGATATATCAATCGAATGGTACAAGAATTAGAAAAACAGAGCATTTGACTATTCCTATCATACAAAACATAAGCCAGCAAGCATATGAGCTTGCCTGACATGCCGACCATCGCCATAAGCATCTTTTACCGTGACTGACTCTGCGCTGAGATCTTCCTTGATCTGTTGAAGCATATTGCAACATATAATTTCAATAAGGGCAGGTAATTAATGTGGTAATTGAAAAAAAAAAAAGAGAATGAAAGTACACTTTGTTCACCATTTTTGTGTCCATCTCAACTGTTATTTCTTAATTTTTTTAATTTTTTTTTTTATAATAACAGCATAACTTCATTCATAAAGAAGAGACGATACAGAATCCATCCCTACATAGTTACATGGCAGCATCTAAATAAATTCTAGCTTGAATAAATTTTGGACATGAATACCACCATTGCAATGTATCATCAATAAAATAAGCATGTCTTGCTAGAAGATGAGCAGCGTCATTCCCTTGATGACCAACATGGAGAACTTCAGATGAATTGAAACAACGAAGAAGGCTTTTAATCTCAGTGATCACAGTCCGTTGCTTAGAAAAGTTAGCTTCACTAGAACAAATAGTTTCAGCAATAATAAGCGAGTCACCTTCCAAAATCAGATTCGACAAACCCATATGAAGTATTAACTGCAAACCCCTCAAAGCTGCTAAAGCTTCAATATCATCAACTTCAAAAACCCCATGCTCCTTGCGGCTTGCAGCCATCAAAACTTCCCCATGATCATCCCGTAAAATAACACCCATACCAACTGATGCAGATGAATGAAACAAAGCTCCATCAAAATTAAGCTTCACCTTACCTTGAGTAGGAGCTATCCAAGAGAGTACCTTTTCTTTATACAACACTANGCCCATGATCATCCCGTAAAATAACACCAATACCAACTGATGCAGATGAATGAAACAAAGCTCCATCAAAATTAAGCTTCACCTTACCTTGAGTAGGAGCTATCCAAGAGAGTACCTTTTCTTTATACAACACTACATGACACTTCTTTACATGAAGATACTCTCAACATACCCAAGGCAATTAGCAATTATCAATTATTTCAAGAAGGCAACAATCAGAGTTCTGAAAAATTTTTAGATTCCTATATTTCCAAACACCCCATGAAATGGTAATAAATATAGGAACTAAATTAGGATCAGATTTCATCAATACCCAGACCAACTCTGAAAAGCTACCAACCTGATGTAAATGATGCAGAATCTGGGGACAGCGGACTGCCCAAGCCCCATGCACTACCGAAAAGCCACAAATAGCATGAAAAACATCTTCTTCCCACAGCTTACAATGAACACATAAAGCTGAATGAAGAATCCCTCTTTTCAACAAGTTGTGTCTTGTTGGTAGTTCAGAATTCGTGACCAGGATATTGAGACCACAGATCCAAAAAATGCCAAATAAGGCGACAATTAGGAAACCCAAGATGTTAATTCCTTGAAATAACCATATCGGAATAACCCAATTTTTTGTCTGCCCAACTGTTATGTTTCTTCTTGAATCCCATGGACAATTTCTTCTCTTCTAGCATTATTGCCTTGTTCAACTTCACCCCCTTTACCAACATATCATTACTAATTTCTCACCAAAAACCATTCTAAAAACGTATCTTTACACATTTCAAGACTCGAAAGTTCTGTTTTGATTAAATATCGTAGTTCCATACTATCGAGGCTCAGCCGCTCAAGACCAAGTAATTAATCTATCAAAGCAAAAAGTATTTTCGGAAACAAAAACAGTAGAAACACAGTGCTTATATTGCGTACCTTTTTCTCCATCGACTCCCTAAGTGGGGAGTCTATGGACCCAACATCGTTCACATGCGTGGCTCTTGTGCTGAACCTCCGACCATCCACCGGCACGAACCTGAACCCAGATGACCTTCCATGAGCATAACCTTCTCCAATACAATTTCTAGGAGCGTGGAGTTTGGTACCTCCGGCGTGCATACTTCTATTCAATAAAACCGTGGACACAAAGGATTTCGATGGCTGAACTTGTCGGAGGAAGAGCCTGCTTGCCCCGCGTGACGAGGATGTAACAACGTACGGACGCACCATCAGTGTCTTGGCCATTGTTCTACGTTTGATTTCATTGTTCTACATGAAATGCTAATAGATGTTCAAGAGGCTGAAAATCAGTATTGATAGACAGAAGTTGTCAGAATATATATATTTATTTTAGTAGTGCTGTTTGAGAATTATTGTTTATTTTATCATAAATTATCACGTTACCAAAACTATTTACAATAATATTATATTTTAATTATATCATATCCTTTATTTTAAAATGAGAGTATTACATCATTGAGGATATGGAGATAATTTCATACGTGAACATAATATAATCATGCTAGAATGTTAATTAAATTTTAAATTAAATAATTCATTGATTTAATTCTTTTTAGACAATTATTGATATATTAAAAATAAAAAGTTTAAAATTCAAAGTCCAACTTTGTACTTTTATCCTATTTCAATTAAATATTTAATTTATGTCATATTGGAGAGGGTGATGGTTCTAACCAAAAAAAGAAAAGAGAAGGATATTTGCAGTATGGTAGCGCTGTGCATTTTTTATAAAAAAAAGTTGAGTAAAGATGGATCCACATAAAAAAAAATTAATTTTTTAATAATAAATTCTATTCTTTTTTTTAAGAATGAACGGTGCTTGTATAATTTATGACTGTATCTAGTATTATTCAAAAGGAAAAAAGAAAAAACAAGATAAGGGTGATTGCGTGAGCAAGTTGTGATTCTCAGTCCCACGAAGATGACACGTAATCACATTTCTAAAGAGATGGAGATTGATCTCTCCCTCTCAATCACGTGGATGCATAGACACAATCATGAATGAATTATTGATGTAATTTCTAAAAAAGTAATCCTAAAATACTGTATTTTTATTTTACTTTCATCCCAATTTATAAATTTGATAATTTTTTTTTATCACCTTTCGATTGTGTCTTATGTTCTTTAGAAGAAAAGCTAAAGTCGATGAGCAATGACATCTCATCACAGTGGTATAAGATGCATGAGAATGTGATATATAACATTTTTATTTTTTGAGTAATACCATATAGAACATTATTATTCTAATAATTTCCTTAAATGTTATAAATGCAACATTTTCTATCACCTTTAGACCATCTATTTAGAAAATAATAATAATAAATTCGAAAGTTATGTTGATGATGATGATGATGATGATGTTAGGTTGATGCAATTTCCAAGTATGCTTGTAGTGTATCTAACGACTCGCAAGCAAAAAAAAAAAAAAAAAATACTCAGAGAACTCATTGGAGGATGCCTCTCATGCTTAAGTGGGCGAGGTGTTAAGCTCTTTTAATGACTAATGAATTTATAATCGATAGTAGGTAGCTTGTAGGTTATTTATAAGGGTTAAGGTAGTCTATTATGGCGAAACCTCTTCTTGAGCCTCTCACTACCCAATTTGGTATGGAGCACAATTCGGATGTTGATGGCACCGATCCGACGAGGTTATCTCGCTTGTACTTATCTCGATAGATCCGTATCTCATCGGAATATGGTTAGCTGGATTTCCATACTTTCTAGGATTTATTCTATGACTTAATTTTGATATTAGAGGGATATAGATGGCTGACTTTACCCCTGAACCAGTGCATTTGATGCAGCTTAATTCTTTAATCACCCCCACCTCACACGAATCCCGCATGACCGAAGCCTATCCTCACCATGGCTCTTTTCTCACCCAAATTAGGGGTGCTACCCGCCCCCTACGGGGCAGGGCCACCACTTCCCCACCCCCTGCCTCCGCATGGTGGGTGGGGGTGGGGAAATTTTATCCGTACCCCACCCCTATCCATGCTGGAGCAGGGTACTTAGTCCGCAACCCAGGATGTGGGGGTGGATCTCCATTCGTTTCATGCCTAGTTTTTTTTTTAATAATTATATATATTATATAAAGTGGGGCAGGGCAGGGCGGGGGTCACCCCTATCTCACCCCCACCCCCGGCTTGGGTGCCAGATGCGGGTGGGGCCCGCTGCTCACCCCTAACCCAAATGGCTCTTTCTTCACCCATAAAGCACATTCATAACCAACATGGTAAGTAGAATTTTCCTAAAGTAAAAGATTAATTATACAAAACAAGTACAGAATAAGATCAGATGTGTAGCTCAAGGTCGTCAAGGAAACATCCAGTATATTTTCCCCACCAGAGAAGATGAGATGTGCTTCACATATGAAATTTTCTCTGTAAATACATGAAATTTTCCGCTACCAACTTAAGGGTTATAATCGGTGTTTTCTATCTCTTGTTACAGAAAGTTGGGGTAAAAAACCCTGCCATAATAATCTTCTATAACCTTCTTTTTTTTGTGCCTGATTGGAAGAACAGATTGAAGAAGATACAGTACTTTTTCTTTTCTATATCTATACATGAGTATCTTAACTTGTGGCATGCATGCATCTTTGCTGAAACACGTACAGAAAACTAATGTTTCACCAGCATAGCCTCCATCTTACTCTTCCTGGCAGCATGCTTTAGTTTTTCAAGTGCAACAAGTCCGACTTGCCTAACTCTTTCTCTGGACAAACCTATGCTGAAAGAGTAGTTATAAGCACAATACAATCGTCAAAACAACGGGCTATTAAACAATTGTTAATGCAGTTATTTTGCATATGCAAGGACCCCAAAAGCATAAAATCAACCAACACAAGCAACTCATGAACATGATCTAACCTTTAACGTTTAGATTCAGGCAAAACAGTTGCACACTCTTGGAGATGTAACCCAATATAGCACACATTCAGTCCAAGTGCAATCATGGGCAGAAATTACTGGCTAACATGTTCACTTTATTTTGAAAATGCAACCAGATTTAATTGAAGAGTTTGAAAGACTTGGCAGCCGAAGAATAACATGCAGGTTTTAGTTATGCTTTATTACTAATTGGAAATAAGTAGTACTATATTATCTATCTACTTTTTGCACTTACCGTTTACTAATATCCTCCCATGTAAGACATTCATTATCCAGACCATGGTAAAGTCGTATGATGTCTCTCTCCCGTTCCCCGAGTGTCATATTAATGAGCTTGTTTACTTCATCCTGAAAATGTATTATTACAAGTAATATCATTAGCTTTTTTTCTTCACTAGCATAGAACACAAATACAGTGTTGAGAGTTGTCAGAAAATCCACCTGGCCTTCGGTAAACAAGCAAACAACACAAAAAGAGGTCATGCAGTACTCACAAATAAGTTCCTCTATTTGCTAAAGGTCGATATTAGAATAAATACCGGATATTGGGAAATAATTATCATGAGTTTTGTTGGATACATCTAAAATCAGATAGTACTCCAAAAGAAAGTTTAAACAATTCAGATGATTTAAGAGAATTTTGAACATTAGACAGAAACTTGAGGCAGCATTTAATTTTTTGGAATTTAAGGAATGATTTGATCTCTTAAGTGCTTTTAGTGGCCTAGCCTTCATTCACAATTCAAGAAGTAATAATTAAAGACAGAAAATTCTGTGAGCTATCAAGGAGATTAAAGCAATGTGGAGTAATCTTGAGAACTACAGTCATTAGGAATGGAATGTTCCAAATGCCACAGGAAGGTATATATGGAGCATACTTTTGATAAGATCGAACCAATGTTTGAGGTAGCCCCAAAGACTAAAACTAAAAGGACTATACATATATATAGAGAGAGAGAGAGCTTACAATAATTATTATGAACTAATTCATTTTGACTTGGAACACTTTCAAGTGAATCATTATAATGTGTTTGAATTACCACCTGCTTACAGACATTTCACTAATGCATTATCAACTTTAAATTTAATTACCTTCAGCGCCAACTCATCAACTCCATGCCATGGGTTGTTCTCAAGGCGATTATCTGCAATGTACTGAAACAGTAAAAAGAACATAAAAAGTCAACCAATGGCATAAGGAAGAAGTTTACAATATTTAGGAAAAACTTCTTCCACAAATATTGGGATTTCAGAAATAAGCTTCATCAAGAGTACTTACACTATGATGTGTTTCTCCCGGAAGACCATTCAGAGAGGGAAATGCTTCCCTATCAAGGGAGAAGACCTTACTGATTGCCTACACAAAATGATACCATACAATAAGCACCGTTGTGCAATTTAACCAAGTACAATGGTCTAGACACAGTCAATTTCAAACATATTGGTACCTCCGTAGCATTCTTGACTTTCTTTTTTGACATCTTCAGGCATTCTGCAATTCTCTGAAAAAAGGGGAAACAATCAGATAATTTCAGGCAAGAAGAAATTAATGGCAGTGTAAAGCATCTTAGTAAGTGCCTCCTTTATAACAGGTGGGGTCAGGCTGTTATGCATGCTCACTGATATTTTTGTATGTAAAGGATAAACATAGTAAATGTAAATATTGCGTAATCAACTTACATCAATTGATGGAGTTATTCCTTTCTCTTCCAGTCTAACTTTTGCATTCCGGATTAAACCTAATCTTTCATGCATATGAGCAGGTAATCTCAAAGTCCTGGAATTTTCAACCAATGTTCTTGAAACACCCTGGTAAAAAAGCCAGTGTTACCCTAGAAATCAAATTTACTGCTTTGAAAATCCCATGTAATAGATATCCTACCAACTTGCTAGAAAAAGATGGATAAAAATCCCAAGAAAAAAATAGAAAAGAAGAAATTTAATTCTTTACTTCTTACACCAGTATCAAACATGATGATCAGAAATAAATTATAACGACACAGAATTGAGAGCATATCTCAGTGTGGACTTAGAAAATGGATGCAAGGATAATATCAAAACTTTGCTTGTGTTTACAGCTATGAAATGATGCTGTTCCACAATCTTGAGACAGATAATTATTATCATATGCTATTTTTTTTTTTTGAATCATATGCTATAATTATTATCATATGCTATTAGTTTAGGAATATGAATGCACCTTGTTTTTTAATGCAGATAATTAAAAATACCATCTTGACCATCTTATTGTTTCATGCATGATGAAATGGAACCAAACACGAAAACTTGGTAGAGATGTAGTGGTAAGCATGCATGTTAAATATGCTTTCCACACATATGATTGCTATGAGCATCTTACTGCATTATTTACAATGTGAACCAGGAAATATTAGCCTTACTTGGCGTATCCACCAATAAACATATGTTGAAATTCTGCACCCTTTTGAAGAGTCAAATTTCTCAATTCCGCGCAGTAGTCCAATTAACCCACCCTACATGAGAGAAATAACATTCTTTTCTTATAGCAGGAACTCACATTGCATACTATATTTAAGTTTATGACACATCGACATATATTTAAAGTTATGCAAGGAGCAGAAAATTACCTGAACAAGGTCCGCCATTTCAGCACCCATGTTTTCATATCTTTGAGCAATAGACATGACCAGACGAACATTACTCATTGCCAGCTTCTCTCTTGCTAAAGAGCACTCAATCAGTTTTGATTGTAATTCAGCTCGAGGAATCCTCAATGAAGTTGCAAGTTGGTCGTCAGATGGCTCACATCCTAGCCTCTCCTTCAATCTGTATGTCCCAATGCAAAAATAAAAAGACATACAATAAGAGATTTTCTCCTGAAGGAACTGTCATACAAGTGTAAACTAATTTTTAAATGACATCCAGCAATTACACCAGATAAATCCAGGAAGGGATACTCTCTCTCTCTCTCTCTCTCTCTCTCTATCTCTCCTTCCCTCTCATTCTCTCTCTTCCACAGACCCGTACTCTTACAGCCTTCTATTTGTAAGTAGGAATTCCATACCGCAACAGTTTTGAGGGCCTTCCATGAAACAAGTTCACAAGTGCCTTGAATTTTATCACATAATATTAAATGAATAGAATAGGAACAATGTATTGCTATGCATAAAATTAGAAATAGAAAGGGAATCAATCAACGACACGACATTGCTATGCAAATGATACGAAATAAATTGGAATTATGCAAGTACATTGCAGTAATCAGCATCTATATATATCCAACTATTGGGAAAGCTAAACCAACAGGATTAGCTTTCTTCAATTTATGAGTCAGTAAGTAAAGAATAAAATTGATCCTTTTGTCATTCATTTTACTTATTTATTATGTCTGCATTTGTAAATGAGTACACTTTTAAATATGTATAAACAGTTCACTAAATCAGAATCAATCATCATATTGTGAGAGCATGCAGCTACCTCAATTTGTGCTCCTCTAAGGAAAGACCAGCACCAATTTTCTTTGACAGGCATACCACGTCTGCATGAGTAAGCAACTCTTCACTTACTACACCGTTGACATAACCCCTTGAATGATTCTGAAGCAGCTCTGGACTGATCAATGATCTCAACTGCTTACCAGTATAAGGTTGAACCACATAACCAGTTTTGTTCAGAACTTTCTTCCTAGCTTTCATTCTCCTTTGCCGAGCAGATACTCCAGAACAAGTGACAGGTATCTTCCTGGGATTTTTTCCTCTTGCTGAACCAGTTAGTACCTTCTGCTCAAAAGAAAGATTCCATTGCTTTTCCAGCATAGACTTTTGCAGCAAAAGAATTGCCTCCACCAAATAATCAGGATCAGAACTTTCCTCTTCAAGGTTGTTGGGTCTCTGTAACCATGGCTCTGCAGTTGAAGGAGAAGAGATAATATCTACATCTTCTTTGACAGCCTTGATAGACTGTGCTTGTCGACTAGCTGGTGGAAAACTGGGGCTAAAATTAGATGACTTTTTGGAACTTATCACTTTCTTGGCTGAAGTGATTTGATACTGTGCTAGTGCATTATCATTGACAAATGGGAGCTTTTCTGTGAGATCTGAGTAATGGTAGGAGGAACTCAAGAGCCTCTTCCCTGCACTAAGCCCGATCACTGCAGTCGTGGCCATCATATGGCTTCTTCTGATGCATGTACAATTAACTTCACACGCCCGTTAATAATTTTGTTAGATCATATACATGTAATATCTTTCTTCTAACGTGCTTCCTTCAACAGCTCCAATGAATTGCTTAAGCTGTTCCCCTTATAACTTTGTCAGTCTTCTGCTAAAGCCAATAAAATACGAATTATACACCAAGTACTTATTTCCAAAGAACTTGTTAAAAAAAGCTGAACAGGATTATATTTCCTATTTCCTTGTTAAAAAAAAAAAATACATGTATATCTATCTCTCTTTGTCAAGGAACTTTCTTTCTTCATTTTCCCAATAAGAACAACACCAATTGATGATATGAGCATTTATGTCAAATTGACAAGCTTAAATTTCTTAAGAAGTTAAACTGAAAACTACAATACAGCTCAAATATGCAATGCGTCTCATGAATTGCAGAATTATAGGTCTCCAAACCTATGCAAATGACGAACTAAATTCTTCACAGAAACCAAGATTTACTACTTAGATTCAGTGAATGAAACAATTTTGGTATTATAATTATATAGTTCTAATTATAAACTGATGGAAATTCCATCCTATAATTATATAGTTTCTCTGTCTGGGGATTCATTCTTTTTAACTCCCCACTCGGTCATGGATACAAGGAAGAAGATCCAACGAGTCATTAGCCAAGGAAGAAGATGAATTAAGATTGCGACAGCCTCAACATTTAGGATTGTAAATTTTAAAGGCAGAGCAGCAAAGTAGTTCCAACTGAATTAAGTTTAAGTTCATAATTAAAATGAGTTAGAAAACTAAATATTCAAGAAGAAAAGAAAAAGCTTTGTGCGTTCAAGTACCTGGATCCACTTTAGAGAAAGACACAAACCAAGAGGAAAACTTTTCAGTTGGTTGAGAAGGAAGAGGAGGAAGAGACAGTAAACCCGAAGGGAGTAGTTAGTGGGTGTGGTAGGCGAAGAGCTAGTTGAGCTCCCTCCAACCGCCTCTGTTTTTATTTTATTTTGTAAATTGTAATAATGAAACTTTTTTAAAATTCTGGTTTTTGTTTAACAACTCATCTCATGTTAACTGATTATTTAAATGGAAAATCACTTAAAAAAAAATAAAATCAAAGAAAAGAAAATAATAGGATGGGCAGTAGAAGAAAGTTAGAGATATGGGTGGTAGAGATGCTCTTGGGTGGAAGAGATATTAGGTCCAGGTTCGTGTGGTGCAGAGTGTGCCATTTTGTGCTCTCTCTGCCCTTTCTCGCTTCCTCTTCCAATCCCTTTCCATTTTGGTAGATCTTTTGGATGGGTCATGTCCTCCTTTTGTTCAAGTACTCTCTCTCTCTCTCTCTCTCTCATTTGCATTGGCATTTATTTTGGATAAGGAAAAGAAAATCATAATCTCACCGCTCTTTTCAATCGTTATTTTTTATTTTTTATTTTTACTCAGTGATTAAGTAAGAATGTAATTAAGTAAGTGTTTTTTTTAATTATATTATAATTTTTTTTATTTTTTTAAAATGTTAAAAAATACATGTATGAAAAAGCAAATAAAAAATAAAAAAAATCCTATAACTAATGGTAGCTCCTAGCAAAAGCGGGGAGCGGTGGCTGTAGTGCTACTCTAAGGAAAATAATAATATGTTTCTT
>QEOT01007136.1:46804-66675 GCA_003123785.1 Pterocarya stenoptera | reverse complement strand
ATCTCAACATCCAAACGGGGTCTTATTGATCTAGACCACAAAACAATATATAAAGCTTCTACAACAAATGAGTGAATGAAAATCATACCAACTAAAGTTTCATAATAGTGGGGCTGCTACATACCAGTTTCCACCATTGAAATTTCACACATTCAATTGTTCGAAAAACAGAAATTATTATCTTGTACAGGAATGTGAGATGTTTCATGTATGAAGGCATTAGGGGTGTTAAAAAAAAACTGGTGAACTGGTAAACCGGATTGGACCAAATCGAACCGGTGGGTTTGGTTCGGTATTGAGTTTAGTTCGGTCCGGTTCCTGTTTTTCTTCTCTAAAACCGAACCAATTTATAGATATATTATAATTTTTTATATTTTATATAATTTTTATATGTAATATATAATTATATATAAAATAGTTTTGTATTATATGATAAATTACTAATTAATATAATGTTAAAGTTTAAAATCTTATATCGCTATAGTCTATAATATAATATATCATTATAGTCTATAATACAATTATAATATATATTATAATATACTATAATATATTATCACTATAGTATTATATAATATAATATACTATTATATAATATATAATATATAATATAGTATATTAAAATAAAAAAGGGGACAGAATAGGACCGGAACTGGTAAAACTGAAAGTATCGGTTTAGGGAGTAACAGTGCGGAATCAGTTCTTGAAAATGTAAAATCGGTGCATACCAGTACGGTTCCAAATTGTATCCAAAACTAGACCAAACCAGACTGGTTACACCCCTAGCAGGCATAAAAACAGTAGCAACAATACAAGGAAATAATACTTTTTTGTTTGAAATTAAATTATCTTGTACACAAATGACCACTGTTGCTCTTCGGAAAAGGACAGGCTTAAAAGGGACAAAGTCAACACCATGTCAAGAATAAAGTAGTTAACGTATGTTAATCCTAATTTATGATTAAGCTATTTATTTTGTAGTGTTACTTCCTAAAATTTCTGACAAAAATCGATCATGGTGTTGGACTGTGAGGTTTATGGTCTTTTTTTTTTTTCATATAACATGCGAAATGAAGATATTTATAGAGAGATTTGGGAGAGTGTGACGACCATTTTGAGTTGGACTCAGTTAATGAGTTTTAACATGAAGATGACTTACAAAATTGTATCTCTGTTGGAATAGGATGTCGACAAGTTCAAGTTCGAGTTGGACTCAGTCACGATCATTCAAGAAGAGAGTTTGAATTTATAAACATGATCTATTAGTTCATTTAATATAGGATGGACAATGACTGAGACTACGTAAGAGACGTCAATCAGTGATGATTTTAAATTGAAATAAGTTTTTAATGGCCCTTCTTTAACTTCTAAAATGTGTCTAACTCGTTCAATAAATAATAAATGTGATTTAATAATAATATATATAACTATCTAACGTATGCTAATATTAATTTATGATCAAGCTACTTACCTTATAGTGTTGCTTCCTAAAATTTTTGACACAAAATCGATCACTGTGTTGGACTGGGAGATTTATGGTTTTTTTTCCAAATACCATACAGGAGGGAGATATTTATAGAGAGATTTGGGAGAGCGTGACGACCAATTTGAGTTGGACTCAGTTAAAGAATTTTAATGTGAAGATGACTTGTAGAGTTGTATCTCTCTAGAAATAAGATCCCGACAAGTTCGAGTTCGAGTTGGACTCAGTCACAACCATTCAAGAAGAGAGTTTGAATTTAAAAATATGATCTAGTAGTTCATTTAATATAGGATTGGCAGTGACTGAAACTGCATATGGGACTTCAATTAATGATGATTTAAAATTAAAATAAATTTCTAATGGCCGATCTTTAACTTCTAAAATAAGTCTAACTCGTTCAATAAATAACAAATGTGATTTAATAATAATATATATAAGTATCTAACATTTGTTAATATTAATTTATGATTAAGCTATTTTTTTTAATTAAGCTACTTACCTTGTAGTATTACTTCCTAAAATAATCGACACAAAATCGATCACGGTGTTGGACTGGGAGGTTTATGGTTTTTTTCCAAATAACACGTGGAATGGAAATATTTATAGAGATTTGAGAGAGGGTGACAACCAATTTGAGTTGGACTTGATAAAGAATTTTAACATGAAAATGACTTGTAGAGCTGTTTCCTTGTTGGAATAGGATGCCAACAAGTTGAACTCGGTCACGATCATTCAAGAAGAGAATTTGAATTTAAAAACATGATCTACTAGTTCATTTAATATAGGATTGGCAATGATTGAGACTGCATATGAAACTTCAATCAGTGATATTTTAAATTGAAATAAATTTCTAATGGCCAATTTTTAACTTCTAAAAGGAGTCTAACTCGTTCAATAAATAATAAATGAAATTTAATAATAATATATATAACTATCTAACGTATGCTAATCTTAATTTATGATCAAGCTACTTACCTTGTAGTATTGCTTCCTAAAATTTTCGACCGTAGTACTAGACTGGGAGGTTTATTATTTTTTCTAAATAACACGCGGAAGAGAGATATTTATAGAGGGATTTGGGAAAGGGTGAAGACTAGTTTGAGTTGGACTCGGTTAAAGAGTTTTTATGTGAAGATGACTTGTAGAGTTGTTTCCCTCTTGGAATAGAATGCTGACAAGCTCGAGTTCAAGTTGGACTCGGTCATGATCATTCAAGAAGAGAGTTTAAATTTAAAAACATGATCTAGTAGTTCATTTAATATAAGAGTGTCAATGATTGAGACTGTATAGGGGACTTCAACCAATGATGATTTTAAATTGAAATAAATTTCTAATGGCCGATCTTTAACTTCTAAAAGGAGTGTAACTCATTCAATAAATAATAAATGGGATTAACTTCGTTATTGAACTTAATTAAAACTCCTAATTAATCTCAATAATTTATCGTTGTTGGGCTTATCTAATATGGCTCATTAAATATAATTTAAGCCTAATAAAAATTATTAATATCTCGACCTTAGGTCATTACAAATTTAGGGAAGTTTCTTTAATCATGGATCATTAGATGACTTTTACAAGCATATGGACTTTTAAGTTTTGGAAGGATAAAAACTTCAAGGTATTTTCATTTGAAAACTTAATAATGTGAAAATCACATATATTACTTCTTATTGCAATCATTTGTATAAAATCTCTGAACTTGTACAATACCATTTTATGGGTAAAAAAAAATCTTAACTCCTAGAATGGATGGTCACAAGCCTAGACTAAAAGCTAAACAATGTCAACATCTTTCAGGTTCTTCACTTCTGAAATCGTGGAACCCGAAAGCAGTTCAAGATGATGGCCAACATCTTTCATCTAAACAATGTCAAAAGCACGCATTCTGATGATTAGATACTAGGGAATGAAAAGAAATGGAAAAGGGGGAGAAAATGTTTTGGAGACCACTAGTACTTATGTCGCACATTTTTATGAATAAAAATTCAAGAGTTTAGCAAGAGAGAAACTTGTGATGGATCAGAGTAGGAGAGAGTGGGAAAGATGGAGAAGTACCGGTGAGTGTGCAGATCTGGATGCAAGGTGGAGAAGCAACAGATGGGAGCAGTAATGGAAGGTCTCAAAAGAGGAGCAGCAATAGAAGGTTGACGGCGAATAGCAACGGCGACGACAAATGAAGAGGAGGAACAGAGAGGATGGATAGGGTTTGAGGAGAAAAGAGCTAATAAGTTAATGTTTTTGGTGATTGATTTCGACCGATAAGGGAGTGTTTAAACCCGGTATCAGAGTTAGACCCCGATGGACTCGACTTTGTTCGGGTGGGTCATGTCGGATATTATGGATGATAACAGACAACTCACAACTGAGGTCATGCATGGAACAAAGCTTGTGATCCTGCATGGAACAACGTCTAACAAAGGCAACCAGGATCCTATCCCAGGAAAAGCTCAATCAACCCAGCCATTAAGAATAGAATGCTCTCTATAAGGAATTCGACCATTGGCTAAATAATCCTTACACTTGTATAGTTTATACTTTCCTTCTATAAGCATTGTACGCACACTCTGGGTATTTATAAACCCCTGCTTTACACATCCCAAAAAATCAATGAAAATATTCACCTTATTTGATCTATTCTTTGCTTTCTTTATGGGATCCAGAGCTAGGAAAAGCTAACGCTGTTTCTTGCAATTTTTTTTTCCTTTTCGTTTCTTCATCAACCTCTGAGCACATGGGTTCTTCCTATTTTAATGTTGAAAATTTTTTTACCCTCCGCTTAAACCATGAGAATTATCCCCTATAGCGTGAGCAATTTTTAATCTTGGCAGCAAGCCAAGATCTTGTTGGCGTTCTCACTGGCACAAGCCCAATTCCTGCTCTTGTTACTTCTGCTCTTGAAGATTCTAGTGATGGACAGAATGCGCCAAATCCTGCACATGCAAACTGGATACATTCTGATCGATTAATTCGAGGATGACTTATTGGGACTCTCATTGAAGAGGCTCTTGGTTCTTGGTCTCGTCATCGACCTGGACTCAGCTGCAAAAATCTGGACAGCACTTTGAGAGGCCTATGCACAATCCTCTCAAGAACGTGAATTTCAGTTGCACGATGAACTTTCCTATATGCGTAAGTCCCCTGATCTCTCCTTAGATGATTACTTACGTAATTTTAAGCATCTTTGTGACAATCTTGCTAGGATTGGGAAACCTGTGGACGATAAAGAGAAGGTTTTCTCCTTACTCAATAGTCTTGGAGCTCAATATGAAGCTTTCATTACTACCATGCTCAAACCTCCAATGCCTTCCTATGCTGAAGTTGTGCCTCTGTTGCGAAGCTTTGATATTCGCCACAAACTTCATGCCATTGAACTGAGTAATCATGTGGCTTTTTGTGGTAACAAACAAAAGGGGTCAAATTACTCCCACCCCAAAGGAGGCAATCATAATACAAATCAGAACTTCTCCTCCAAAGACAAAGGTTTTCCTCATCAAAATAATCATGGTTCTAGTAGAAACTCTCACACTGTTGCCAACGATGGTCCTCCACAATGTCAGATTTGCAACAAATTTGGGCATCATGCCCTTAAATGCTGGCACCATTTTGACAAAGCCTTTCAAGATACTGCTATTCCTGAAGCTCTTGCAACTCTTACCATCCACATCCCTAACGAGCATGAGTGGATGACCGACACTGGAGCCTCGGCTCATATGACTTTCAATGCAGGTATTTTACACAATCTTCGTCCATATACTGGATCCAAACAGGCAATGGTAGGTAATGGACATTTGCTTCCTATCACGCATATTGGTGACACTTATATTGGCTTGAAACCTCTTCAATTCACTCTTAATTCTGTTTTACTTATTCCTGATCTTGAACGCAATTTACTATCTGTGGGACAATTGACTACTGATCATTCTGTTAACTGTGAGTTTTTTGGTGTTGGTTTTGTCATCAAGGACCGAGCAACCAACCACGTACTACAGAGAGGCCACAAGAAGGGTAACCTTTATACCATTCAAGCTCCACACCAAGCTTTATTTTCAACTCATTTTCAAGCTACCAACGGCTTGGCCACCCACAACCAGAAACAATTGATGCTTTAAAATTGCTTGGATTAATAAAAGTAATTGGTAAAAATAATTCTTCTCTTTGTGATAGTTGTCAAATTGGAAAATTTAGTCGCTTACTGTTTCTTTCTTCATCTGACAATAAATATGGTTTACTTGAAAAAGTTCATTGTGATCTTTGGGGTCCTGCGGGGTCCTGCCCCCGTACAATCATTGGATAAATTTTTATATTATGCGGTTTTGGTTGATGATTTTAGCCACTTCATTTGGCTCATTCCCTTAAAAAATAAATCTGATTTTTATGATTCCTTTTGTGCATTTGTGCGGTGAGTTTTCTAGCAATATTTTTGCTCACTTTCTCAAGGATCAAGGTATTCTACATCAAATGTCATGTCCCTACACCCCGGAACAAAATGGCATCGCCGAAAGACGTCACCGAAATATCCGAGAACTTGGTCTTACAATGCTCTTTCACAGCTATATGCCTAAATATTTTTGGGTAGAAGCTTTTTCTATTGCTGTGTTCTTAATTAACAGGACACCTTCTTCCACTCTTGGTAATGACTCTCCCTACTTTAGATTACATGGTCGACAATCTGATTATCTATCTCTACGTGTTTTTGGATCAAAATGCTTTCCATATCTTCGGACAAATAAAACTAATAAATTTGATCCTAAATCTTTACCATGTGTGTTTATGGGTTACAGTAGCAAACATAAAGGCTATAAATGTTTTTATCCACCTATTAGAAGAATGTTTGTATCACGACATGTTGTTTTTGATGAAACTTAGTTCCCTTTCAAAAATCCTACTAGCCTTCACGCCCACTCGCACCTCCCGGGAACCATCTCTGTTTTTCAAGAATGGTTGGACTCTTCTTCTACGTGCCATACGACTATGCCTCCCTTCAAAGATGCCTCCAATCTTGCACCAGATTTTCCTTTCTATTCTTGCTAATATTTCTTCTCCTCAGGTTGCACCACCAAAAGCTCAAGCTCCATCTGCCCCGTTTATTGCACTTCCCACTGCAGCATCGCAGTCCCCATCATCTCCCCCTTTTACTTCTCTCACAAATAATTCTTCACACATTGAGGTATCACCCATTGCTCCTCAACTCTCCACTGTCCCAAACTCCTCATCATCTCACAGAATGGTCACTCACCTTCAAGCAGGTATTCGAAAACCTAATCCTAAGTATGTCAACTTACACACTACTTTGTCCTTGCCATAGGTTCCTAAAAACATCCGGGCTACCTTAAAAAATGAAGGATGGCATCGTGCCATGAATGAGGAGCTAGCTGCCTTGAAAAAAAATAATACCTGGACATTGGTTCCTCGCACCCCTGACATGCACATTATCGGCAATAAATGGGTTTTTAAACCTAAGCTTAATGCTAATGGTGAACTTGATTGCCTTAAGGCTCGCTTGGTCGCCATTAGCTACCATCAAATAGATGGTGTTGATTTTCTTGAAACCTTTTCTCCCGTTATTAAATTTGGTACTATTAGAACTGTCTTATCCATTGCTCTTGTGCGCAGGTGGGAAATTCGATAGTTAGATGTCAAAAATGTTTTTCTCCATGGCTACCTTCAGGAATCTGTTTTCATGGAGCAACCATCGGGGTTTCTCGACCCTTCCTACCCCAATTATGTTTGCAAATTAAATCGTGTCTTATATGGTTTAAAACAAGCCCCAAGGGCTTGGTTTGATCGTTTTAGTTCCTTCTTACTTGAGTTTGGTTTTTCTTGTTGTATATCTTACCCTTCTCTATTTACTTTCCGCACCCCTGATGCAACTATATTCCTCCTTTTATATGTGGATGACATTCTTCTTACTGGTTCCAATTCTTCCATACTAAATCACTTTGTTCAGGCTCTTCATAGTGAATTTGATATGAAAGACTTAGGACCCTTGCATTACTTTCACGGTATACAGGTTACTTAGAATTCTGATGGTCTCTTTCTCTCACAGACTCAATACGCCTTGGAAATATTACGTCGGGCTTAGATGACAGATTATAAACCTGTTGTCACTCCAATGACATCCAAATCTAAGGACTTGGGCACTTCTCCTGCTTTCTCAGCTCCTAAGCTCTATCGCAGTCTAGTTGGGGCCCTCCAATACCTAACTCTCACGCGTCCAAACTTGGCTTTCAGTGTCAATCTTGTTGCTCAATACATGCACAATCCATCCCAAGCTCATTTTCAAATGGTTAAGTGGATTCTCCAATATGTTCATGGTACTTCCAATCTCGGCTTTCAGCTCTTCGCCAACTCCACACTTGATCTCTATGCTTTTGCCGACGTTGATTGGGCTGGCTGCAAAGAAACAAGCCGCTCCACCACCGGATTTTGCACGTTTCTCGTTCGAAATTGTATTTCCTGGAGTACCAAAAAGCAGTATACCGTGTCCCGCTCAAGCACTGAAGCCGAATATCGAAGTCTTGCTCATACTACTGCCGAGATGACGTGGTTAGCTGCTTTACTTCGTGATCTAGGCGTCCCGTTAGACAAGACTCCCTTGCTCCTCTGTGATAACCTCAGCGCCCTCCATCTCACCTATAATCCTATCCATCATTCTCGAAGCAAACATATCAACATCGATTACCATTTTGTGCGAGAACGTGTTGCCTTGGGACTCATTCAGACACGACATGTTCCTACATCTCTTCAGTTAGCCGATATGTTCACCAAGCCCTTATCTCACGCTCACCTGATCGGCATTGCAACCAAATTGAACCTTCGACAGCGGCTCAGTTTCCGGGCCCCCGGGGGGGGATAACAGACAACTCGCGTCTGAGGTCATGCATGGAACAAAGCCTGTGATCCCACTTGGAACAACGTCTAACAAAGGCAACCAGGATCCTATCCCAGGAAAAGCTCAATCAACCCAGACATTAAGAACATAATCCTCTCTATAAGGAAGTCGACAGTTGGCTAAATAATCCTTACAACTTGTATAATTTATACTTTCCTTCTATAAGCATTGTACACACACTCTGGGTATTTATAAACCCCTGCTGTACACATCCCCAAACATCAATGAAAATATTCACCTTATTTTATCTATTCTTTGCTTTCTTTAACGGACATATCGGGCCCAAGGCCTTTTATGCACAGGCATAGATCTGACCATTAAGATAGGTAAAAAAAAAAATGACATATGATACAAATTTAAAGAGATAAATCTTAAAGTAGGGTGAAAAACGAGATATAAGTTCAAAAGTAAGGTGACAATTTTAATAGTTTGGTGGTACTTTGACAGAGTAAAGTGAGACAAGAAAAAACGATTATTTGTGACAAGTTATTTTTAATAAAAATGACTATTTGTAATGAAAATAGATTCAATTTAATAAATAAATAAAAAGTCATTTTTATCACAAATAACTAATAATGTTTAAACGTTTTTCTTACAGTAAAATATAATTTCCTCATTATATATTCTTAACAAATTACATTAGAAGAGAGAGGAGGTGTTTTTTTTTTTTATCTGCTCAATTGATTTTCACAAGAAGCATGGTGCACTTGTTATCATATAAACCTCAATATTTCGCCAATCATGAAGCAAGTTTTTTTTTTTTTTGGCCTTCGTTGAAAAGGTTTTTTAGGCTTTGTCCCGATTAATCCTATCCTTTT
Source organism: Pterocarya stenoptera (assembly GCA_003123785.1). Classification (NCBI taxonomy): domain Eukaryota; kingdom Viridiplantae; phylum Streptophyta; class Magnoliopsida; order Fagales; family Juglandaceae; genus Pterocarya; species Pterocarya stenoptera. Next base: position 57,482 of record QEOT01007136.1, on the reverse strand, counting down.
TTACATGAACTAATAAACCATAATACCATGGCGAAGTCTTTTAATTATAAACTAAAAATCTCACGATGACCTAAAAAGATTATATATCGTGCAAGTGAAATTTCAAACTCTTGACATATAATATTGAAGTTCGTTTGCTCACTCAACCCAACAAAGACTCAATTCCCATATGAACTAAAAGAAAGCCTCCATTAATCACTGTCTAAGTCATGCATGCAGCTGCTTGATGAAACAATCCAGCTTTCAACATTCCAAAATTCCAATAAAAATGTTCCATAAATCAAAGAGAGAAACATGGTGGGAGGAGGGAGGGGAAGGGGAAGGATAAATCCACAAGAAACAATTTCATTCTTCAATTATTCTTGCATCAAAACCCGTGCCAACTATATATTTTTAAAATTTTCGTTCTTATTAAAATATTACAGTTAAAATTAGGCGTAGGTGGCGGGCCACCACATTTGGCCTGTCCGCCCTCTCCCTTGGTCTAGCCCTCATCTGCAGTGGGTGGGGGCACTCGTCCTCACACCGCGAGGCGAGCGGGCAGGCAAATTCCCCATGCATTTGGGCATTGGGGGACAGGGCCTAGATTGGGCCCAAGCACGCTTGGTGTTTTCTCGTCCACCCAGCCCAAATTATATATATTAAAAAGTATATTTTTAATAAAATGACATCATTTGGGTGTAGGGTTTTGTTTTAAAACCCTTCTCCCTCCTCCCTTCACGTCTCTCTCTTTACTCTTTTCAGTCTCTCTTCCCTATGTCTCGTTTGTTCTCCATCGCAGCCTCCCTCTCACCATCGCCCTCAGCCCCCAGTATCTCTCTCTCTCTCTCTCTTTCTCTCTCTATAGAAGCTCGCTCTCACTGTGGGCAATGGGCAGATGACTATGGGGGCCGATCCATCCCTCGCTATCTGGACGGGGACACCCGTCCATGAGGAGTAGGGCCAAGGCCCAAGGGCCACCTTTGTGGTATGGGGTACATGAATTTAATATCCTCATTATTATTATTATTATTATTATTATTATTATTATTATTATTTGTAAAATAACCTATTATGATATGAGTTTAATAGAAATACATTTTTATAATTAAAAACTGATTTTATATTTGAAAAGCCAGAAATTGTTTTTTAAAAAAATGTTGGAAATGCAGCCATCACGGATTTTAAAAAAATTGCACATAAATTCTAAAACCAAGTACCTCATACCACAAAATATGTCTGACTACATATTTTTATACTTTTATTGAAAATTATAAATAAAAAAGTGCCAGACATGAAAGCTAAGAAGCTTTAAGGCGCACCGAATCCATGCGAATTGAACTAGAAATTTATTCAACATTGACCGATCGAGCAATACCTTTGCTTAGTACGTACTTTGGCCACGATGATATCCATGATCTCCTGCGTTCTGTGTTGGCGTTCGCTTCAGGGTTAAGCTTTATTTTATTCTAAGAGAGATTTGAATTTGTCGAGTTCCAAGTGAGATAGAGATAACACATAAAGTAGGTTTCACAACATTTAATACTCATGTTCAAAATATTTACTCGCGTGTAATCAATTTTGTGTATCTATCTATCTCCCCTTAGACCTCAGAGTTTCATCCAAAGTTTAGAAAATCCAAATCTAACATATTTGATCCACCTTTTGGTTCCTCAAAATGTTGTGACACAAAACATCATAGATATAATTTGTTTAACTACTACACATGTGGTCTACATGTGAAACCGTGTCTTAACAGCTAGCTTTCAAACTGTACACATTGACATAGCCATCTCTCCCTCAACCCCCAATGCCCAAACTTCAGCATCCTGTCAGTACTGTTTCCCTTCCATCATCTCTATTGTTTTTCTTCCTTCCCCCAATAAATATAGTCAAGAATCATTTTTTAAAAATTCTATACGCAGTTATTTTTTCACTCTCTTTTTGCGCACTGCACTAATGATATTGGTTGTCATTTTTTTAATATAAAATAACTGTTTTGACTAATCACATTAATAGAATACACAAAAAGTACGCAAAAATGACTGTACATCACTCACCATTTTTAGATGTTGGTTATTGCATAGATCTCAAGAAATATATATATATATTAAATTAAACGGTGGCGTTTTAACCGAATGAATGATGCCTAATTTGGGGGAAAAATAGAATATAAAGTTATGATGCATGTATCGAAGTTTGGTATTCATGCATAAGATGAAGTGATTCGATTTAAATTATGTGGTCTTTACAGCTATACATGAATTAAGGTGCATGGTGGGTGAGGTCCGCAGAAAATTCCCAACTTTCTAAAAGTATCCCAACAAGTGCTTCACAAGGATTGATTTGTCGCAATTAATATTGCTGTCCAATTCCCTCCTCTCTCTCCATATATATCTATACCTTACTTCTCGAGAATTCCGCGTATTTTAAGGGATTTCAACGTGATGCTTCATGAGTATTTTTGGGATGAGATTCAAACTTATCTTTTTTGCATGGATTATAAAATTACTCATATTTATCGCGAATGTAATGTCGTAGTTGATTTTCTTGCTAAGTAGGATTCTGGGAGTTTAAGGCTGCGTTTGGTTACACAACTCATCCCAACTCATCTCAACTCATCATTACACCTTTTTCAAATCCCAATACAAAATATAATAAACAATTCAACTTTTTCAAATCCCAAAACAACTTTAATATTAAAAAATAATATTCTAACAATATTTTATTATCTCAACTCAACTCAACTCAACTCACTTCAACATCCAAACCCACCCTAAATACGGACTGAATTGATGATAAAGATACTTTATCTAGTCGGTTAAAAGGCATTCTTCGCATAAACATAATTGCTTTTCCTTATTTGAGATTATCAAAGTGAGGTACTTGATTTTTGCTTCTCGTTTCTTTGTTATTTTCTTATATGTGTGATCTGTTCCTTTTCTTGCAAGTTGGTTTTTTAGGGTTGTTCTTTATATTTAGTTTGTAATTTTTTGACTTTCTTAGTTTATGATTAGGTCTTTTGGTTTTGATACTTAGGTTTTGGTCTTTATGCTTATTTGTAACCCCCAGGTGTCTGTTATAAACACGATTCTCTTCAGCCAAATGTGAGGGTCATCAATAAAATTGGGGTACCGTCCTCTTCTTAAAAAAAGGCTAAATTGACATATATACTGCACTTGATAATTCTTATCTCTAGGATTCTCAATTGTAATTAATTCAATTTCCCCAATATGGAAGATTTATTAAAAGTAAAAAATTTAACGTTTGTGCTTTCGTGGGAAAGTTTTTTTTTTTTTTTAACCAAATTGAATAACCTAATTTAGAGATAGACATGAATGATAATCTTATTGAAATATTAAATACAGTAATGAGAGACAATGATTTTTATAACTGTTTTAACATACTAATAAGGATTCTACGTTCAAGGCACGTCTGCATGGTTGAAAATGATACTACATGTTATCGAGATGAAAGAAAAAAAGTATGAAATTATAGAACACGTAACAAATCAAATGTTTATAACTCATTATATTGTAGTCATGATAGGTCATTCATTGCTCCACTAGTTATAAAATCAATTAGACATGTACAAATTAATAATAGTAATTTTCTTATATATAAAATTAAAATAAATGCATTACACGTAGATTAATCTGAAAAACTTTACCATAGAAGATAAAATAGTGGATATGAAAAATTAAGGACCAACCATGAATTAATGTCTAAATTGGAATCTAAAAATAAGAATTGAATTTTTTAAAATAATAACAATATTATTCCAATGACTATTTATGAATTATTGTGCAAATAAGATGAAGATAATTGCTATTTTTTCCAAATAATATTACATAAGAATAATAAAATATTTTTAAATCTAAAAATAAATATAAAAATATTTTTATAAATTATTGTGCATAGAGTGCTTGCACCAGGGTGAGCAACAGGAGTTCGCATCGAGACCAAAAAACATTGTGCTCACAAATCAAGACAAGCACACTAAAGAGTAATTGTGGTTGCCCCAAGACAAGCATTGTAGGAGAAGTGTGAAGTTTGCCCCTAAGCGAGCAGAGTATAAAAGGAAAGTGTTCGCCCACGGGAGAGAAAAAAATATGCTTGAAGCAACCATAAATGTTGGCACCAGAAACGAGCAAAGAATGCTCACCCCTAGGTGAGCAGAGAATAAAGGAAAAGTGCTCACAAATGGAAAAGGAAAATATGCCTAATACGAGTATAAGTGTTGGCACCCGAAGCGAACAAAGAGTGCATGCCATGGGTCAAGCAACAACAGCTCGCGCCAGGTGAACATCTCACACTGGGTAAGCAAACACTGCTCACAACCCTAGGCGAGCACCTTGTAGAGAAATAATGCTTGGCCAAAGCTAAGCACCGTGGGAGGAGTGTGAAGCTCACCCTTGGGCGAATAGAGTGGAAAGGGAGAGTGCTAGGCTTTGGGAGAAAAGAAATTCACACTCGAGACGAGCATAAGTGCTGGCAGCCAAAGTGAGCAAAGACTACTCGCATCAAGGCGAGCAACACCATCTCGCACCTAAGCAAGCAAAGAGTGGTCACAACCCAGAGTGAGTACCCTGAAGGGTAATAGTGGTCGCCCAAAGGCGAGCATCGTGGAAGAAGTGTGAAACTTGCCCAGGGGGCAAGCAGAGTGGAAAAGGAGAGTGCTCGACCTTGGGAGAGTCTAAATTCACGCCCGAGCAACATTGTTGACACCCAAAGTGAGCAATAGAAGCTCTCACCGGGACGAGCAAAAACATCTTGAACTAGGGGTGGGGGGGAATAATAGCTAGTTCTAGGGCGAGCACCTTGAAGAGAATAAATGCTAGTCCCAAGGCAAGCACTTGTCAAACACACATGTCCACCCAACCACAATCCAATAACAAAGATTTCAATGACTTTTTGATCACTGGAGTCACTCTTCTAGTACTACCTCGAGTTTCGGAGTTTGAAAAGCAAGAGATGCGACTAGACCTGATGGTATTCGTGTTGGATATGTGGTGTTATGACCATCCATGAGGATCAAGAAACTCACACTCACACGAAAAAAGAAACGAGAGGAAAAGTAAGCGATGACTTTATTTCAAACACAAAGGTCGCTCTAATAGTGGTCCCTCAGCCATTCAAAGATAGAAAAATTGGGAGTAAAATACCTGGGTTTTGCATTTTTGGTGTTAGAACAATTTGAGATCATGTGGAGAGAAATCGTCTCCTAGTCGAGAGAGTCGAGATTTTTATGGACTGAAAATAAAAAGGGAAGAAGAGAAGCATGAGAAAGAGAACAGTGGAAGAGATGATTCTCGAGGGAAAAGTAAAAAACAATTTAAAGAAGGCACTGATCTCCTCCAACAAAGGGCAAGTAAAAGGACCAAAAAGGGCATCAAAGCACATCTCCCGTTGCACAATCATGTATATTTTAGGCAAAAGTCACGCGTTTTTCCACATCCGGCAAAGATAATCACCCTATTTCGAATCGGTTACTACCGTCAGTCAAGGGGATATCATCACACAAAGCAAAATAGACATGTATTAGTCATAAGGATACCAACATTTTCCCCCAAAACACAACCTAATAGCAAATGATGATGATCGAGTTCTGAAGAACGCCGAGTATAATTTAGACTGGACAATCAAATGATGAAAAACACAGCTAAGAGAAGTTATTTTCCCACACAGTACAAGCTATACAGACTCACACATCCTAAAGCTCAAGGATAAAAATGTAATGTAGTCATGAAACACAAATTACCATTCGTGGGCGACAACCATTTTAAGATGATTTTCCAGCATCTTATGCATATATGTATAATCTGTTATATAAACCAATTTAGGTCTTTTAAAATTTTTTATATCAAACTTCTAGGGTTTAGAGTCGGAAAAAGATAGACATATAAACAGGATTTTACAGCATTTAAAAATTTTCATATGAAGTACTCGGATAATATTAAATATTGAATAAATGTTATGGAGTTCATTTCATGTGTTTATCTTATTCCCACAATAAAATCTAGGATTTCGATCAAAAAATCTATGAGAGCTTTTATTTTATACACACACTTAAAACAACTGTAAACTCAAATCAAGAAAGTGAAGCTAAATAAGTGTAAACGAGTTCAACATTGGGATCCCTTCAAAAACCACATGATCTTGATATCTCCATAAAACATCCTGTCTTTTCTAAGAACAACTCATCGGAAGAGAAGGGAGAAGTAGGGGCTCCTCGCTCTCTTATAAGCAGTCTCCAATGTCTTTGTTTCCTTCGAACAAGGATCCGAAGTTAGTGAAATTCACTTGAAAACCTTTAAGAAAAGCACCCAAAGTCATAAACTCCAATGCCCTAAACTGTCTCGTTAGTGATCTCCTCCTTGGTTTTTCTAATAAAAAACAGTCCTAACCTTTATTCTCTTATACCCGCCTTTTATTTATTTTTTAAATCAAATCATAATTAGAAAATTTTTTATAAAAATAATATTTGTAGTCTTGAGATGTGTAATTTCTATGCAGCCCTTTAAAAAAAAAAGTATAAAAATCTAAAATCTATATTAAAAAAAATTATTTTTTAAAAAATGAGTTTACGGGCCTTGTCTATCTTAAGAGTGCATAATCAAATTCCAACTAGTTTTAGTATTTTTTTTATTATATTTTTTTTATACCTAATGCACTGTTTTCAAGTCTGCTTGCATCATCAAAAGGACGAAAGAGTTTATTGGTCTCATGGATGGATCACATGCGTCAAGAAATGCACTTGATTTTAGGAGTGAAAATTGGAACAAACTTGCGTAATATTTTCAATAAGAACTTGATATTAATTTGGCAGTCAAATTAAGCAAGTATTGCAAAATTTGGTCATCAAAATTAGACTCATTAACCATTTGATATCAAAATCTCCCACATAAAGCTAATTTTTCTAGAATTAAAATCATAATTATTATTACCCTATAGAATAAAATCCGATGAAAATCTCCATTTTTGTAACATATGGGGAGGGGGAGGAGGGGTTACATTGGTGGTTGGTGAAGATGTGAGGGGTGAACACAAAGGAGGAAAGATCCAAAATTGAGATGAACACAATGTATCAAAGTGATTGGATTGTATGCACTTTTATTAGCTTTTATTTAAATGTGATTAATCATTGAGTCAAATGAAAGGCAAGCAACCCATAATTTATATAGCTTGAAAGTCCAAAAATGAAAGATCATGGGCCCTCAAAAAATTAAGAATAATGTTATATTCATAAAATAATTATATAAAATAATCTTATAAATTGATGTGATTCTATCTGATCTGTTAAATTTATATTATAATAAAAATAATTTTATAATATGATGAATCACATTAAACTATATTAATTTGTGAAATTTTTTATATATAATTCTTTTATGACAAAATTAATGATTAAAAATTAAATAATATTTGAATGAGGTGTACAAACTACAAAAGCGAAAAAACTAGACACACTCATAGTCAAAAACCATAATGATTGGGCCACGTCACCCCCGACCTCTCGCCGTATTGTCAGGTTCAAAGTCAATAACAGCCTAGCTAGGTGTTTTTTTTTTTTTTGAGAATTTTTTGAGAAAAAAAACTGACCAGCGTCACGGGGGGTAAAAAAAAGAAATCAGTTGGTACGGAAGGTCTAAACGCCTCGGTGGTGGTTAACCGTAGGTTGTTTTTTTAGAGAGAAAGAGAGTCGTAAATTCACGAGAGAATCGCTTGGTATATAAGCCAAGGTGGCTATATTTCGATAGATAGCACGAGACAGACATATAGACAAAGAGAGAGAGAGAGAGAGTCCTGGAGAGAGAGAGAGAGGCTGTGGGGGGCTTTGAGACACAGAGAACTGCGGCCATGGCGGATTCAAATGATTCAGTTGCTGTCGATATAGAGGAGATCTATCTCGGCGGGAAGGTTTGATTTTTCTTTTTTTTTTTTTTTTAAGTTTTGTTGACGGTGGATCAATTTCTAACTTTTTTCTTCTTTTCTTTGTTCCGATGGCTGGTTTTTAACCTTCACGAGATTCTTTTTTTTTCCTGGTACCTTGAATGAATCGGCGGTGTTTAATTTATAAAAAAAAATATCGTTCTTGACTTTTATTATCAGGGGAAATGATTCTTTCCATCGATCTTTATTTGTTAATTTTTCTTCAAAATCACAAATTCATTGTTTTGGTGAATCTGTTGACGCATTTTTCTTTCTAAAAACCCCATTCATCATAAAGATATTCTTTAGTTTTATTCACTGTTTCGCCTTGTCTTGTAAACGTATTAAATGAGTAGTAGAAGTAGATGGTTTTGGAAAAATATTTTCTAAACTTTCCTTCGATTAATTTGGCATTCGATTTCAGTCGGGTTCTGGGGATTTTATATTTTCTTGTTTTTTCCTGTCATTGTTTGTAGTTTTTTGTTTCTTGGGCGGGCGCGGGGATGAGATTCCTTTTTTCTCGCATGATGCTGTTTAGCATAAGAGTAAACGCTTCCTTTAAGGAGTGAGTTCCTTTGATCAAATCGTGTTGCATCGAAGAAAATTAAGCTATACTCTTATTTTCTTATTTCTTGTGATTATATGGAAAATCCTAGCTGTTGCTTTGTGTTTCGGTTTCTTTGCCAGCTTTTCTTGGTTTGATTGGTCTAAAGTCGATGTCTTCTCTAAGAATAAGAGATTCTGTTCCTTTCTTTTAAACTGTCATTCTTTTTTTTTTTTTCCCTCGAAAAGTAAAGAATTAAATGATTGAATCAGAATCGGTTGTTTGTTTTACCTATATCTTTTTGGAAAGTTAGATCCATATGATGTGGTCTCAAAAGGTGTAAATGCACATGGGGAAGTTTGTTTTGGGAATTGATTTCTCTAGATAAAGCTGGCGTTTTCCCCTTGACATGTACACAACAACCGATTCCTCTTTCTTAACTGAAGGCCATCTCTTTTCACAAATGCCTACACAGGTCGAGGATTTTATGATGACGAAACTGCTTTACAGTTCATCTCTTTGAATTTTAGTTTTATATGGTTATTTGCTTCTATGTTGTAGTCATGGGCTTATTTTTCTGTTCATAACACATACTATGATTTGTCATCTGCAGGAACATCTTGTACAAACTGGCCGTGGTCCTGTGTCTGTTATAGTCTACGGAGATCAAGACAAGCCAGCGCTACTTACTTACCCGGATTTAGCTTTAAATCGTAAGTGCAGTGAAGTCAGTATGTGGCCGTCTAGTGGCATGGGGCAGGGTGTGCCGGGGTTGGGGACTAGGTTCAAACTCACTAACAAATCTGGCAAAAAAAATGAATGTGCAATTTGGGTTTTTCTTTTTGTTGCTCTTCTTATTCACCAATAAACGTAGTATGCTCGAATCTGTCCCCTTTTCTTCTAATACTCTCTCACAACGATGATTCTAATATCAATAATTTTGAGCAGAGGTGTCTTGTTTCCAAGGATTATTCTTTGTTCCTGAAGCAGCTTCTTTGTTACTCCACAACTTCTGTATTTACCATATCAGTCCTCCCGGACATGAGGTCTGTAAATGGTTGACTTGTCTTCTTATTTGGCTATTATTCTATCTGGAAAAATGTATTGCATTCAATTTCAACTGAATGTTATTTTTTACATAGTTTTTCTGGACCTTTCATAAGAGTTCTTGCAGTTAGGAGCTGCTGCAATTTGTCCTGAAGATTCTATGCTGTCTGTCGATGATTTGGCAGATCAGATCATTGAGGTTCTCAACTATTTCAGGTAATGATTATTCTAAAATGTTTTTGGTGATTTATTGTCAGTTTTTGGTATCCAAAGCTCATAATTTCAAGAATTAAGTAGCATGCTTGATGAGGTTCTTTCTGTGCTTGTTAACGAGACAGAGTATAAGGATTTATGCATTGATTCAATGGTGGTTTCTCAGGTGGGAAATTGTCTTTCAATTTGGTTTCTGATTACATTTTTATATCCTTCTTCAGGCTTGGTGCAGTGATGTGCATGGGGGTAACGGCTGGTGCCTACATCCTTACACTATTTGCAGTATGTACCCTTCTGGAGATAGTTTTTCCCCCCCTGAAGTAATCCAAGATTTTATTAGTAAATGCAAGGCGTAGCCCAATTAGATAGGAAGTATACAAGAGGAACACCTAAATAGACATAGAAAAAGAGACGAGAAAATCACGGAAATGTATTTTGGGTCCTATGACCAGTATGTTTTCAAACAATTCTATTATTTGGTCCACTGAGCAAGGTTTCATGTTACAGATGAAATATAGGGAGCGGGTTCTTGGTTTGATACTCGTGTCCCCTTTATGCAAAGCTCCCTCTTGGTCTGAATGGATATATAATAAGGTTCTTTCCTCAGACCTCATTGTTATTCTTACAAGCAAACATGTATAAATCTGAATATTATATCCAAGGTCGTCTATTATCTGTAGGTGATGTCAAATCTTCTATATTTCTATGGCATGTGTGGCTTGGTGAAAGAGTGTTTGCTTCAACGGTACTTCAGCAAGGTACCCTACTTCTTCAATTGTTGTGGTATGTAATTTCCTTTGCTCATATGATTCAATTGGGTTGGTCGAGTGATGGGAAACTGTTGCAGGAAGTTCGTGGTGGTGTGGGAGTTCCAGAATCAGATATGGTTCAAGCATGCAAAAGAGTCAGTTTCTAAGCTAATTGTTACATTCATTTATGCAAAATGCATCCTCTGGAATTGGA